>VIAB01001591.1:177954-188366 GCA_009801035.1 Oophaga pumilio | reverse complement strand
AAAGTACTGCAGTGTGCAGGCACTGGGTCTCTCTGACCTTTCCCGGCACCTGCGCACAGCAGTACTTTGCTCTGCTCTAAACAAGGCAGAGAAGTACGCCTGCGCAGAAGAGCAATTCCAGGAGCAAGGAAGCAAGCAGGAGGGCGTTGTCGTAAGAAGATGGGAAGCACCGGACCCAGACCTGCGACACCCACTGGACCGGACCTCCCCCGGATGAGTATAATAAAACCTCTTTTTCTTATCTATCAGGTCGGACTGAGGGCTTATCTACAGCATTACAGAATGCTGTACATAATCCCTGAAAGGCAGTGGCCACATTTTATAGAGGCAAAACGAGGTGACAGGTTCCTTTAATGCTGTTTCTGCTCTGGATTCATTACTGCTGCTTACATGCTGCGTTTTTCTCTTGAAGTCATCCACAAGTTTGACTTTAACATACTCTAGTGTCAGCTCATCATCTGTCCGTGAATCTAGTGCACTCACGAATGTGTCATAACTCTCTGGAAGACCACTTAATAGAAGTGCAGCAATATGAAAATCTTTAATTTCTTCTCCAATACTCCTGAGACGTTCCACAATCTCTAGTGTGTTTCTTATATAGTCCTGCATATTCTGCCCATCACTTAGCTTAGACTGATGCAGCTTTCTCATGAGATAAAGCTTATTGCTGAGATTTGATCTTTCATGCACTTTCTGTAACTCACCCTACTTCTATTAGGCTCCAATACAGAAGACATAAATATCAAATAAGCGAGTATAGGGTCGGACAAGGTAGCAAGGGCTCAAAACTAACAGTGATTCTGATGGTCCCCTGTTCAGCTGCATACAAATATTACATTACCCTCTTCCATAAATTTACCTTTGTTTCTATATAATAATTAACTAGGTAGATTGTTATGTGAATGACGAGATGTTGCTTTTGTCTGTATATAGTGAATCACATGTATTGGGCAAACTACTGGGCTGGGGATTCACGTGTTCCCCCATGGGCCAGTCCAAGCTTGAGTGGGTATGATTTCACGAATGTTAAGTAAACAGTATAATTGTCTGATACTTTTAGATAGAGGAACTTTTCTGTATAAATGTAATAACTAGCCAAAACTATCAGAAGCAGCTTGGTAGTCAAACTTTATTTCTATAAACTTTATATGGGCAGAAAAGTTGCTCAGTGGTTAGCAAAGATAAGAGCTGTATGAAAGTTGTCTGTTCTGTACGTTTTTGCGTTTCCTCAAACAAAGAAATAAACTATAAATTTTAAAGAATTTGCTATAATGTGTTTGAAATAGTAAAAGTTGAATCCAAATGGGGAAAGGGAGTGTTGAGTAATAATAATATGTCACTTGCGCTACATAGTTGGTAGTATGTAAGCAACAGAAAAAATACAAATGCATTATGTATAAGGACGGAGTTACATTAGTGTATCACATCCGGTGCAAGATCATCGGATGCGAGATTCTAATGACACTCGACTCGATCTCTGCTGCAAGCGTGTGCCGAGTGTCAGTGCTCTGTGCTCCTCCGATCCTCTAGAATCAAAGAATCGGGAAACAGCTGCGGAGAAGGCTGAAAAAGTAATTTCTCCATATCCTGCATTGCCGGCATCCGCGGGAATCACACTGCATTCGTGTGATATCTGAGTGCGGTGCGATGTTTCACACTCATCCACAGACTTAGAGCCCCGTCTCACATAGCGACACACCAGCGATCCCGACAACGATCAGGATCGCTGGTGTGTCGCTACATGATCGCTGCTGAGCTGCCAAACAGGCAGCTCAGGCCGCGATCAGGACAGGGAGCTGGTAACCATGGTACACTTCGGGTTTCCAGGCGCTGCGCGGTGCCTGGAAACCCGATGTGTACCTTGGTTATCAGCTCCCCTGCAGCAGCGCGCTGGTATCCAACATACACATCGGGTTTCCAGGCACAGCCCCGCGCCTGGAAACCTGAAGTATACCTTGGTTACCAGCTGATCGCTGGTCTCCTGCCTGTCACACACAGCGATGCGTGCTAGCGATCTCGCTATGTGAAACGGGGCCTTTATATGGGTGTGATCCGATTAACTGATGCAATTGCAGCATGCTGTGATTATTTTTGCATGCTGAGTGGGCATGAGAAAATAATCGCAGATGTGAGCTGCCCCATAGGTTTACATTTTTTATCAGATTGCACTCGTCTGATTAAATCGCATGTGATAGTGAGCCCTAAGAATGATTTTCACAGTAGAGAGTAAGTGACAGAAAATTTTTTTTGCGATTTACATACAGACAAATCAGAATTTTTAAACTAGAGGTCATTATGATCACAGCTGTTAAATGCACTGTAAATGATGGATTTATTCATAAATATTCTATTCTCAAATTATTTTAATGTAAATAAGTAAACAGGGTGAATTAAGCATCCTAATGGTGAGGTAAGACCCAAACACAATAGATAGCTGTCGGCCAAATAACTGTTAGGCTGAGATATTCCTGCCAATCTCCCTATCTACAAGAAAACTTGTGTTAGGCTAACTAAGTGAGGTGGATCCTCAAAGCCCAAGGTCCGGGTGGGGTGGGCACACAGGCCATGGTACAGCAAGCAAGTGAGACATGCAAAAAACAGGTAGCAAAGGTAGTAAATACTGCTAGTGGGCAGGAGACCAGGAACAGGTAGCAAAGGTTCTGGAGACTGCAGGTGGACAGGAGATCAGAAACAGGTAGCAGAGGTCCTGGAGGCTGCAGGCAGCACTTAGACGTCTTAATACACAAACACAGGTTTGTGTTTTGGTAGAACCTTAAAAAGGCCCAAGTAAATGATCACATGGGATCACACCAGGCCATATGCAAAGCCCGATGTGAAACACAACAGAATTTAGCAGACTGGAAAGAGGAAACCAAAGCCCGGATCCGGGATAGGTGCTTAACATCTTGACTAAGTAAAGTTATTTTGTGTTCTCCATGAAAGAGAAGTTGCCAGACTCCTTTGGCACTGGCTTATCTCCCTGCAGAAAAAAAGGATTGGCCACTGAAATTCCAATAAGGAGATCATTCTATTCACTACTATCCTTCTCTTCACTATTAACATCAGTTGAGGTGAGTCAGGAGGCACTCATATACATTAGATGGTTGGCCAACACAGCCAACAATAGGTGGGTTTGGTCATCTTTTATTTAACGCGCATGGAGAGGGTCTATAAATTTCTGAAAACCTGAAACTCCTCTACATACTACACTGATGTGTATTGATCGATTATTTTAAACACTTTTCATAGAAATTTAAAAATCTAATACTACAAAAAAATAGAGTAAATGTTATTTGCCATCTTAAAATATTTGCCTTATTATTTGCTTTAGTGTTTGTGTTTAGAAAAAAAATCCAGTGTGACTTTGTTATAATATCACAGAACCCTCGGTGATGCCGGCAGCAACCTTGCTTTGCTGATATTTACAGCACAGTTATGAAAGCTGTCATATAAAATGTTGTGTTGTGCAAAGCGCGTTTCTTCAAGATGCACTTATTGTGACAGAACAAATAGACGCTTCAAAGCTCTGATCCTCTAATAATAAAAAAAAATCATGCATTATGAATTTGGAACATTTTACATAGCATGTATAATAAATACTGAAACAGTAAAATTGGAACAACCAAAGAGACGCTATTATTTAAAGGAATAAATTGAATTTGGGCTTTTCTTTTCTCTTTTATGTCTGGATCCCCAGGGCTTGCACAACTCAGCACGCTTTGCATGCTTCAATCAACATTTTAGGGATAGAAAAATCTCATTTCGACATCATCGTGTTTTCGTTGTACTAATTACACTTGCGCTAATCAAGAAACTGCATATGATTTTAGACTGCAAGGTTCTGAAGGGTAGTACTGGGACTAGAAGCAGGAGGAAAACAAACTGCAATGGTTATCCTTAGGAAACGTGCTGAGTAAATTATTTTTGATGCTATATACACACACAGAATGTATATGCCACTTATACAAATATATACACTGCTCAAAAAAATAAAGGGAACACTCAAATAACACATCCTAGATCTGAATGAATGAAATATTCTCATTGAATACTTTGTTCTGTAAAAAGTTGAATGTGCTGACAACAAAATCACACAAAAATCATCAATGGAAATCAAATTTATTATCCAATGGAGGCCTGGATTTGGCGTCACACACAAAATTAAAGTGGAATGTAATGTCCTTAAAACAAGTCAAAATGAGGCTCAGTATTGTGTGTGGCCTCCTCGTACCTGTATGACCTCCCTACAACGACTGGGCATGCTCCTGATGAGGAGGCGGATGGTCTCCTGAGGGATCTCCTCCCAGACCTGGACTAAAGCATCTACCAACTCCTGGACAGTCTGTGGTGCAACGTGATGTTGGTAGATGGAGCGAGACATGATGTACCAGATGGGTTCAAGCGGATTCAGGTCTGGGGAACGGGTGGGCCAGTCCATAGCTTCAATGCCTTCATCTTGCAGGAACTGCTGACACACTCCAGCCACATGAAGTCTGGCATTGTCCTGCATTAGGAGGAACCCAGTCATGCTGAAGGATGTTTCAGGCAGCAGATCACTCTCCATGGCGTCTCCAGACTTTGTCACATTTGTCACATGTGCTCAGTGTGAACCTGGATTCATCTGTGAAGAGCTCAGGGCACCAGTGGCGAATTTGCCAACCCTGGTGTTCTGTAGCAAATGCCAAGCGTCCTGCATGGTGTTGGGCTGTGAGCACAACCCCCATCTGTGGACGTTGGGCCCTCAGAACATCCTCATGGAGTCAATTTCTAACCATTTGTGCAGACACATGCACATATGTGGCTTGCAGGAGGTCATTTTGCAGGGCTCTGGCAGTGCTCCTCCTGTTCCTCCTTGCAGAAAAGCGGAGGTAGTGGTCCTGCTGCTGGGTTGTTGCCCTCCTACAGCCCCCTCCATGTCTCCTGGTGTACTGGCCTTTTTCCTGGCAGCGCCTCCAGCCTCTGGACAGTACGCTGACAGAAACAGCAAACCTTATTGCCACAGCTCACATTGATGTGCCATCCTGGATGAGCTGCTCTACCTGAGCCACTTGTGTGGGCTGTAGAGTCCGTCTCATGCTACCATGAGTGTAAAAGCACAACCAACATTCAAAAGTGACCAAAACATCAGTCAGAAAGCATTGGTACTGAGATGTGGTCTGTGGTCCCCACCTGCAGAATCACTCCTTTATTGAGTGTGTCTTGATAATTGCCAATAATTTCCATCTGTTGTCTATTCCATTTGCACAACAGCATGTGAAATTGATTGTCAATCAGTGTTGATTCCTAAGTGGACAGTTTGATTTCACAGAAGTTTGATTTACTTGGAGTTATATTCTGTTAATTGTTTCCTTTATTTTTTTGAGCAGTGTATATATAGTCATGGTAGAAAGTGTTGCCACCTTCGAAATTATTCTTGAAAATGAAGTATTAATTACAGAAAATTGTGCAATTACACGGTTTTCTATACATGTGTTTATTTGCTTTGTATGTATTGATACAACACACAAAAAAAACAGAGAAAAAGAGGCAAATTAGACAGAGTTTCACACAAACCCCCAAAAGTGGGCAGGGCAAAAATTATTGGCATCCTCAACATAATATTTTTATTGCACGTTATTTGGAATAAATAATTGCAATCAATCGCTTCCTATAACTATCAACAAGCGTCTTGCACCTCTCAACTCGAGTTTTTGGGCCACTCTTCTTTTGCAAACTGCCCCAGGTATCTCATATTTGAAGGTTGCCATCTCCCAACAGCAATTTTAAGATCCCTCCACAGTTATTCAATGAGATTTAGATCTGGACTCATTGCTGGCCACTTCAGCACTCTCCAGCACTTTGTTTCCATCCATTTCTGGCTGCTTCCTGAAATATGTTTGGGGTCATTGTCCTGCTGGAAGACCCATGACCTATTACGCAAACCCAGCTTCCTGACACTGGACACTACATTGCGACCTAAAATCCTTTAGTAACCTTCACATTTCATGATGTCTTGCACACAGTCAATTCACCCAGTGCCAGAGGCAGCAAAACAGCCCCAAATTATCTTTGAACTGCCACCATATTTGACTGTAGGTACTGTGTTCTTTCCTTTATAGGACTCATTCTATTTTCAGTAAACAGTAGAATGATGTGCCTTACCAAGAAGCTCTATCTTGGTCTCTTCTGTCCGGAAGATGCTTTCCCAGAAGGATATAGGCTTACTCACATTTTGACCCAGTCTGAATCACTAGGTTCTGTTTGATGAACAGAGACAAAGTGGCCAAAAAGCACACAGAGAAATTATTCTATATAAAATATCAATTGCAATTTTTATTACTATACAAAAAAGTAACACAAGCAAAAATTAATATAAAACAAATTGGGCGGGACACTAGTGGCTATGGATCCCATTGACCATTCACTGTAGTTAAGTATAAATTGCAGGCTACAGAGGAATCAATACCTTATTGCAAAATACAGGTAAATGAGCCAGAATGTATATGTCCTGCAATATTTTCCCAAAATGAGATGACTCAAAAACAGAATATACAGTGGTTTTTATATATAAAGTGCTAGGGGTTTATAAAGTGCTAGTGCTTAAGTTGGTGATCTATGGCAGTCAGCATCCTAATCAGAATATACGGATGTTCTCAAAAGAAGGTATCTTGCAATGGGACTCCGTGCTAATAATAGATAAAGATAGCCAGTGGTTCCCAATATGAAAAAACATGTGTACAATAGCCAACCTCCACCTAGTAATGTGTGAAATACAGGCTGAAGGCCATGCAATAGAATTTACAATGAATGCTGGGTCTGTGCCGCGTCTCTCCACCCCGATGCGCGTTTCGTTCACACTTCTTTCTATGATACATGAGTCATTCATGAGGAAGAAGTAGCTCTGTACTTCAAAATGCGTCAAATAAACCACCACATTTTCAACCTTTCTACCGTGAGATAAGTCTCAATACTTTCGGCAGTGAGTAAACCATCCACTAAATCCATTTCTTTGATGTCTACTGGTCACTTGTTGACCCGTGGATTTGCTGCAGCTGACATCTCACATTGCATGCTGTCCTAACATGTTTAATCTGTGTTTATTATGTCTATCGGATAAGACCCTATTTTGCGCTGATTTCTCCTATAGCTCCTTAGGTTATATTTTGTAGAATACAGGAAGAGAAAGATATTTCCACCACCAGGAGCAAAACAGTAACAATGCACTAACATGACAAGAATCTCATAACTAATCATATGCTAAATAGTAGCAAGTAAAATTTATTTATGAGATAGCTAAGATGATTGTCTATAAAATGATGGTAGTTTCACGTTTGAAGCAGTAGTGGATGGATGGTGAGATTTGGAGTCTGAAAGTCAAAAGTTCAAAATATTCTTACCCTTTTGCCTGTTAGTGTAATTGTATATGTCAGTCAGTAGAGCTGCAGAAAAACATTCTCAATTCCATGTCTTGCAGTTTTGTGCTAAAGATGGTGCTTCTGTTTATAATGGGGCAAATACTTTAGCTTAATTGGCCACTGTACTTTTTAACATCTTGTTTGATAATGGATAAATCTGCAAATTACTTCATGTTATCCTATTCTGTAATGGCACTCCAACGTTCTGGACACTGTTCATCTTCCTTCTATCTAATTTGCTGTAAGCTGCCTGTTGTCAAGTGTAATCTACCTCTAGCCACAGATATGACAAGATGGATTACAGGAAGTGGGGGAGTGTTTTTGTCTCTCTGCTACTATTGACCTGTCTGATACTAGAGGTAGGTGTCACAGTTCCACCCCTCAGTGTGTCTGGGATGCAGTTACTGACAGCTCGGCCATCCATTCTGGTATAGGGGTGTGCTGAAGCTGTCAGTACTTTGATTGACAGCTTGGCCATCCAATCTGGAACAGGGGTATGCTGAGCTGTCAGTGTGTTGATTGACAGCTTGACTATCGAATCAGAGATTGTGAGGCGTCGGCTGTCTCCTTGTGTTCATTATTCCATGGAATTGCCATGCTTAGCTGAGCTGTGGCTCCCAGACCACTGCCAGATGTACATTCAGCTTGTGAGGTTGTGCTTTTCTGTGCCTTGAGTTCTGTATGTTTGATCTGTTGCCTGACCTTGGACTTCGTTCTGACCATCTGCCTGTTTAACCCCTTCAGCTCTGATCCGTTATCCTCCTGGTACTCTGACCTTGGAAAGTTACCTGACTACGCTTTTGTCTCTACCTTCTGTTTATGACTTACCCTCCTGGTTTCTGACCTTGGACTCCTTGGCCACTCTGACTCACGTCTTGGCAGTGAGAAGTGACTAGCGTCACAGTAGGTACCAAAAGGGAATAATCCTAGCTACCTTCATGGACAATGAGAGGATAATTTTTTAACATAATCCAATTTTTCCAAAGTCATGATCATCACATCCAACATATTACAATTATTAGAATCTAGCATCTAGTCTCTTCATTTGCTTACATATTACTAACTGGTGACAATAAAATGATATAATAGAACATGGATTTAAAAGCAGACTCACTTGGTGACAGTCTCATCAATACGCAGGATGCTTCCTACTCGTGATTTGCCTCTTTCACGTGTATTATTAATATCTATTAATGTACACAGGCAGCAGTGCTGTAAAATTCTTCCCACTCCTTCCAAATGTATGGGTTATTTCATTTCACAAACTGTGCCTTGAATATATAAACGCTGCAGAGAATATGAGCAGAAGGGCTGAAATACATGAAATCCAAAGATATAAATAATACATATCTCATTCTTGTTCATCTTTATTTGTAGATGTCAATGCATGCTTGGCTGCACATAACTGAATACCACAAGCATAATGCATACCAGCCACAAAAGCATGCTCTACAATTTTAGTACCTAGGACACAAAGAGATATAGTGATTTACAAATGAAATCAGTCACACAGTTTAAGCAAAAGATACAGAAAAAGTGGTAACTGAGCTGAGGGAAATATGCAACAAGGCTGCTGACAAATAAAGCCAAAGTCAGAAGAACAGGCAGCAATGTAATGAAGATACAAAAGGGTTTATCACAGGATGGGTGATCAATGTACAATCAAGAACTGTGATGTCAAGTCATATATTTTTCCTTACCGTCAATAGGATCAGGGATTCAAGACATTCAATTTAATGATTTGTGGGGGTTCCATAGAAACCTTTCTTTAAAATTCTGCATTTGCCCCTGCCTGGAGCCTGTCACCAGGTTTTCTCAATATAAAGTACGGGCACTACCTTTTAGACCTCTTTTACTTCATTCCAATATGCTGTATGTATGTCACCAGTTCCCACTACATAGCACAAAAAAGAGCTTTAAGTATATCCACAGACAGCGTGGACTAGTCTAATGGGCATTTCTGGTCTTCATTCGGCGCCTCCTCTCTTACTACAATCACCATTCTCATTCCCTGCTTCATGTTGATAATTCATCCTACCTCATTCATACACTGTCTCCCAATTGCACTTCTGAGCAGCTGTGCAAGCGTACTTCGCTCATCCCTGCGGTACTTCTGGCTCATCGGCGCTCTTTGGCCAATGCCGGCGCAAGCGCATTACAGTACTTTGAACTGTCTTTAACATGGCAGAGAAGTGCACCTGCAAGAGCACGATTGGGTGAATACATCATACACATCAAGCAGGGAAGGAGATTGGCGATTGTAGGAAAAGAGGAGGCACCGGATCAAGACCAGAAATGCTCACAAGACTGGACTGCGGCATCTGTATGTATAATAAAAGCTGTTTTTTGCGCCTTGCAGAGGAGATTAGGATTGGAGACATACATACAGCTTACTAGAATGCTGTAAAAGAGGCCTAAAAGATGGTAGCTGTACTTTATATTGGGTAAACCTGGTGGTGACATGTTCCCTTTGAAATGTAACTAAACTTTATTTCATTTTAATTAATTATACTCCAGTCATTGTTATGCAATTTTTGCAATAAACTTAAAGGGGTTTTCCCATGAACAAAAGTTGATTTTAATCTCTAGATTTTGGAATAATAATAACTTCCATGATTGAATGTGTTTAAATAAAATGTTCCTGTGCTGAGATAATCTTATATATGTGCCTCTGCTGTGTTCTGTGTAATGGCTGTGTCTGACCGTACCGGAACATGGTCTGATCATACCACAGCTCCTGGGCAAGGAGGGAGAAAAAAAGTATATAGACATTATAGCCGGAGATTACAAATGACTCTGTCTTTGAAGTAAAACATTGTTTAAAAACAGGCAGAGAAATGTTTTACCTCACAGAAAAAATCAGCAGTGATCCCATGCTGTCCTGTGTGTATACTCTTTTGTGTCCCCCCCTGCCCAGTAGCTGTGGTATGGTCAGACCATGTTCCTACACGGTCAGACACAGCCATTACACAGTTGAGTCGCACGGCCAGGGCTTGTGGGGTACTCGGCACTGAGCCC
>VIAB01001591.1:161297-172356 GCA_009801035.1 Oophaga pumilio | reverse complement strand
AAGATTATCTCAGCACAGGAACATTTTATTTAGACACATCCAATCGTGGAAATTATTACTATTCCTAGATCTATTGATTAAAATCAACTTTTGTTCATGGGAAAATGCATTTAATTACTGAAATGTTGTTTTCATTTCTCCCAAATACTATGAAGCAGTGCTGTTTCAGTGTCCATATTATTCTTCTTTAGAAGGTCCTTTCAACTGCTGCTCAGCAAAGATCTGTATTCAAAGATTATTCATTCTGTGTACAGGGAATTCTCTTCCTGAGCCTCTGTTCCCCACCACCAGTACTCAAACAGGGAAATGAATGTAAAATGACTGAATATACTGTAGGTGTCTTGCCAAATAGTTGTTGAAAGGAAATTTTAAAAGAGTATACTATACATTTTTAATTGTGTAAATCTAGAAGTGGGAAACAGAGCGCATAATATGGTGATACCCTACGTAGGGATAGTAGGGTTTTGCTGGTTATGCTTACCTGGTGGAGTTGTGACAGGCACAACTCCTATGTAGGCATGAAGAAAAACAGCTGCTGCTGCCCTGTGGCTGGTGGATAAATCTTCCAGGAGATACTGGATTCAGTGGCGTAGCTAGGAGTTCAGCTCAGGGGGGGCGAAACATCTGAGTGGGCCCCTAACCCATGATTACAACTATGGTGGCATGGTGGCACACTTTAATCATGGGTTTGGGGGAACCTCAGCAGATGATCCTGCTGTAACTGAAAATAAATCAGTACACAAAGACCAACACTACCTCCATATGGTGACTATGCAGTGGTAGTTACCAGTGCTACCAAACATATAGAGATCGCAACACAGTTACAGATGGTGACTTACTGCTGACGTTCTTTCTGATGAAATTGTTCACTTTTCCCGTCTTTTCCATCTGGCCCAGACCAACACGACCACTCCTTCAGCCAGGACTCAGCTACAGAGATTACAACAAAGACACATTTGAAGTCTCACTTTTCCAGCATTGTTCCAATCTATTCCCAACCTGCACAAACTCCTCATCCTGCTAATACCCCAATATTGAGCCGCTGCCGTATGTTTCCCTATTACTGCACCTTCTGTGTGGCACAAAAGCAATGCTCCTCATACTTCCCCACATAATAACGCCATCCCTGTGCCTCTTACATTGTAATACTGCCTCCTTTGTGACTCCACGGTTTGACAGCCCCCCACAGTAGCACCCACACTGTATGATGGGCTCCACAGTAGCCTTCAAACTGCCCCTGGAATAGCTCCCACACTGTATAATGGCCCCCACATTAGCTCCCAGGCTGTATAATAGGCCCCGTATTAGCTGCTAGACTGTATAATGGCCCCTGGATTAGCTCCCACACTGTATAATGGGCCCTGCATTACTTCGCAGGCTGTATAATAGGCCCTGTATTAGCTGCCAGACTGTATAATAGCTCCTGGATTAGCTCCCAGGTTGTATAATGGACCTCAAATTATCTCCCATGCTGTGTAATGGCGCCCACTTTATCTCCCACTCCTTGGATTCTGGTCTCTGTCTGTCCCTTTCTGTGCGCTGCAACGTGCAGAAAATAAAAACAGCCAGTAAGTGCGTACAGAGTCCATCATATGGGTATAGCTCTCTGAATGTATCCAGGTCAGTCTGGACAAGACCCTAAAGAGGGAAACAGAAAGAAAGAGAGAAGCAAAAGAAAGAGGGGGTGGTTAAAATATTACACATGTAAAGAAGTGCGCCCTCTTGTAAATCTTCTATTTTTTTCCCCTTCTCCTCCAATGGGGGCCATGTTGTCCAGACTGAGTATACATATGTTGCCATATGTGATTGTCTATACAATCGTTCTGCAGCATGGTGGCTCAGTGGATAGCACTACAGCCTTGCAGCGCTGGAGTCCTGGGTTCAAATCCCACCTAGGACAACATCTGCAAGGAGTTTGTATGTTCTCCCCGTGTTTGCGTGGGTTTCCTCCGGGTACTCCGGTTTCCTCCCACATTCCAAAAACATACAGATAGGGAATCTAGATTGTGAGCTCCTTCGGGGACAGCAACGATAATGTGTGCAAACTGTAAAGCGCTGCGGAATATGTTAGCGCTATATAAAGATTATTATTATTATACGCACCAACTGGCTGCTCCTATTTTTATCTATTTGGTTCTTTATCATATATATTTATCCTCTTTGTGGGGATTTTTTTTTTTTTACAAATGGCTTTATAATGGGACTTTCATGTTTGTCACCTTGGATTTCCTGATATGACTGTGAGCCCTCGCGGGCAGGGTCCTCTCTCCTTCTGTACTTGTGCGTCCCTTGTCTAGCACACGTTTATTGTACCTGTCTATATTTTCCCTTTTCATATGTAAAGCGCCATGGAATAAATGGCGCTATATAAATGTGTAATAATAATAATAATATGAGATGACACACAGACACTGGACTGATAGCACCCTAAGGGCCTCGTCACACCTAGCCACACACCAGCGATCCCGACAACGATATGCACTTGTCAGGATCGCTGGTGTGTCGCTACATGATCGCTGGTGAGCTGCCAACCTAAAGAGGTTAGCCACTTTTTACTGTTAGAGTACTTTATTCACAAAGTGACCAGCACATCGGGCTATAAAATTGTTGCTAGTTGAGGATCATGTAATCAAATGTGCCCATCATTCTCCTCCAGAAGAAAGGCAACTTTCCCATATGGCAGAGGTGGGGAACTTCCTGTTCATGGTCCCCTGGGCAGATTCCAGAGGTCCATAGTGCTCAGGCCTATGGCTGACAAGGTCCCGGCCGCGGGAACTTTCATTTCTACTTGCAGCGTGAGCACTGGCACGCTTTGTTCACTACTGAACGCTTAGGCACATGCAATAAAGGATTATGTCCTAACACTGTCCAGTGCAGCTTGAGGAAGTACTTTGTGAGCGGAGTCAATGCGCCATGCACTCACTGTCCCACAAACAAAGACCGCAGCGACAGCCCCAGCGTCTCCTGTAATGCATATGGCCCAGGACCAGCCCAAGCCCCTCCTGTGATGTGTATGCCCCCAGCCCCTCCTATGATATATATGCTCCCAGCCCCTCCTGTGATATATATACGCCCATGTCTTCTGTGATGTATATGCCTCACACTTTCTGTGATGTACATGCCCCAGCGTCTCCCGTGATGTATATGCTGCCATGTCTTATGTGATGTGCTTTCCCCAGCCCCTCCTGTGATGTACATGCCCCCCAGCCCCTCCTGTAATATGTATGCCCCATCCCTTTCCTGTGATGTGTTTGCCCCAGCCCCTCCTGTGATGTACATGCCCCATCCCTTTCCTGTGATGTGTGTGCCCCAGCCCCTCCTGTGATATATATGCCACCATCCACTTCATGTGATATATATATATTCCCCATGTTTCCTGTGATCTGTATGCCCCCAGTTCCTCTTGTGATGTGTATGCCCCCATGTCTTCTGTGATGTGTATGGCCCCATATAGCATGATCCCCAACACAACCCTCCTATATACAGCATGAGCTCACCTATATACAGCGCAAGCCTACATACAGCCCCCATATACAGTATGAGCCCACACACAGCCCCCTACATAGAGTATGAGCCAAAACACAGCCCACTTATACATCATGAGACCCCACACAGCCCCCTATATATTGTATGAATCCACACACAGCCCTGTTATACAGTATGAACTCCCACACACAACCTCTATATACAGTATGATCCCACACACAGTCCCAGCCCCACCTCATACAGTATTAACCCCGACACAACCCCACTTTTATACAGTATGAGCCTCCACATAGCCTCACTATATACAGTATTAGCACCCTATATGCAGTATGAGCCCACACACAACCCCTATATACAGTACACACACAGACCCGTTTTACTACAGTACAAACTCTCACATAGCCTTCCTACATACATTATGAGGCCCCACACATAGTCCCTATATACAGAATGAGACCCACATAGTATCCATATATATAGTATGAGCTGTCACATAGCATTCCTATATTCAGTATGTGCCCCCACACATAGACTCCCTATATGAAGTGTGAGCCTCCACATATATACAGTATGAGCCCTCATATAGCCCTACTATATACAGATACACATCCTATACACATTCACACATAAAAACACATACTTACCTTGCTCCCATTTCTGCTGTTCTGCTCAGATCTTTGTTGTGTCAGCCGCACATTGTGAATGGTGGAAGAAGGAGCCGGGGGCTCTTTCCTCCACTATTGTATTCATCCCTATATGCATCCTAAAGATTCAAACAACGGTGAAATTGGAATTCCAGGTGGGGGGATGGCAGACTAATGGTGTGGCCTGTGGACCAGTGTTTTCAGTCGTACTGCTGTCTTAGTGCGCGGGCCAGACTGGAACAGGCAAAGGGCAGGTTGTGGCTCAAGGGCCTCTCTTGCCCAAGTCTGCTCTTGATTATTATCAGTGATTTGCATCTTGAATTAAACTCTGTGGATTTACATTCACAAAGAAAGCTCAATTGTAGACATGTTTTTGGAATCTGAAAGCAGCATAATGTAGGGACAGAGACCCTGATTCCAGTGATGCATCACTTACTGGGCTGCTTAGTGTAGGTTTAATAAAATCAATGTTTTATCAGCAAGAGATTATCATTGAAAGACTACTTGGCCTGCTGCCAAGTAGGCCAACAATGTCTCCATCACTGATTGACAGTTTTTCTTCTATGCATAGTATACGCAGAAATCTGCCAATTAATGGTGTATGTTTTATTATACCGTCTTCAGTAGTCAATGAACTGGTATACCTACAACAGATAAAAGAGTGATTAATCAAACCTACAGCAAGTAGCCCAAGAAATGACAAATCACTGGAATCGGGGTTTCTGCTACTACAACATCCTGCTTTCAGCTGGTGTAGGAAAAACCTGGTGACAGATTCCCTTTAAAAGTCTTCAATCACATCTTGAGGGCTTTGTTTAAAATCCATTGTACTTCTGTAGAGAGGCTAAATTTTGCAAAATGTGTAACGGTCTAAATAATTTTGCGCGCAACTAAATAATTTGAATAATAAAAATGATTGAACGACTTTCTGATAAGGAAAGGACTGTTTATCAATTGCATCTGCATCTATATTTGTATATGCATAACCATCTGCCTGATCTCCCCTTTATACAAAATCCTGTGTTCGTTCTGAGCGATGCTATAAATTCTACCGCTTTTTTCCTTGAGAGCAGAGTTTATTGCTACTAATCTAAACATTCATCTGAATTAGGTTAAACCAGGTTATCAGATCATTTCTCTTTTCTAGTGAAAGAAATGCACTTTGATGTTTATGGTTTGCTTGAGCATCCCCTTAATCTCTGCCCTTTCTCCACTGTGGGTATTCAGAAATCTGAGCTTAGAATAATAACAACTCTACATTTATTAGAGTCTAATACTATTTTTGAGCTTAGTTACATGTTTTGTGTATTGTATAAATAAGTCTACGCTATTGACATACATGGATGTTGTTGCACAATAGCTATAGATGCACAAAGTTGGGCACATTTCTTCCAAATATCATTAAGGGCTTGTGCAGATGACTGTATTTTAGGTCAGAGTGCAATTCGAAAAATCATCGGATCGCACTCGGACGATTTTAATTAATGGGGCTGTGCAAATGTCACGCAACGTGTGAGAAAGGCTAAGTGCAGCATAAAGAGATAAGGGAAAGGGAACCAAACACTAGGGAAGGGGGGAGTGGAGACCCCTAGACAGATCTAACCTCTCTCTGTCTGCCCTATCGTCCCTATATAGGTTCCCCACCTATCGCCGAGCAGGATACTTAATCCATGCCTGACCCTGACGATAAGCCCTGCACCGGGAAGAATAGGATGAGTGCTAGTCAATCCCCTCTACCACTAAAGGCAGCTAGGATACACAAAACAAGGGAACACTTAGCTTGAGTAGACTCAGAGAGAAACACCAACGTCCTGCAAACTCCAAAGAAGAGGCTAGCCGACTGCTGCAGCGCCAAGCCTCAACAGGGAATTGTGTTGTGAACACTCTGGATCTAACTTTTGAGTTTGGGCTCCGCCTGGTGGCTGCTGATAGTAATGAAGCTGCTTTGGCCAACAGAGGTCTATCAGCTGGGGGCGATGATTGGCAATCAGGTGTTGCTGACTGGGGAGATATAAGTGAGCAACCTTCCCATGATTCGTGCCGGTGATTTGTTGCTTCCTGGTCCCTTTTGGAAATCAGCTTGCTTCCTGCTCTGTCCTGCAACTTTCAGATAAGTTTTGCTGTTTATTTCTTTGGCATTTGCTTTTGTCTATCTTAGTTTTCTGCCCTTCTGGAGTTTGTACAGCCAGGTTCCCCTGTGGGGGCTTGTGCTGGACTCTGTTTCTCATTTGCCATTCTTTATGTATTTTCAGTTTACTGTTATTTCAGTATCTGCTGATTTGCTACAAGTTCACACCAGAGTTCTGATCTAGCGGGGGAGAGATCGTGTGGTCTCAGTATTTTTGTATATCAGACGTGTTAGTCATGTGCAAGATATGTGTCTAGTAATTACTCTATGTAATGCTGTTTGTAATGTTTTGTTGTAATGCTGTTGTAACGCTGCTGTGATACCATAATTTCCCTCGGGATCAATAAAGTGTATCGTATCGTATCATGTTGGAGTTTTTCTTAGAGTTTTTGCTGGATTGCAGACAGTATTCTTTCCTGTCCTGTTCTATCTAGACAGTTTGCCTGTGTTTGTATTTCATCTTGTCTCCCCGCCAATATACGTTTGGACCTACCTATTCCTTTTGGGGCTCTACTCCAGGGCAGTTAGCTTTCCCCTTTCTCTCTTTAGGCTTAGTTAACTCTCCAGCTGTGTCGAGGCGTCTAGGGCACCATAGGCGTGTCCCACGGCTGCTTCTAGTTGTGCTGTCAGTTTAGGGGGTCTGCAATCTGCTAGTTACCAACCTCTCTGGGTGTCTGGTTGCCTAGGCTATTTTGGCTACTGTCCTCCTCGGCTACCAAATCATAACAGAAGTGCAAATAGAAAATATCACCAGCAACTCCCAACATCAAGTTGGAAGTTAGAAACACCCAGATCCAGGTGTGACCATTAGAGCCAGGGGAGTTGACCACTGGGTCCTAGCGTCAGAAGGACCAGGCAGAAGTCTGCAAAGCAAACTGCTGAGGCCTTCTGCAGACAGATGCAGTGCAACAGTCTGCAGCATCAGACACATCCGTGACCGCACCCTTCCAATATTTTCATCAGAGAGAGACTATCCAAGGAACAATTTGCATTTGATATTCGGATCGTATTCGGCCATGCAGGTCAATGAGTTTGAGGAATAAATTGGACTGCACTTAAATGACATCTGAGTGCAATCTGATTTTCATGGACTGACACAATGAAGAAGAGGGAGAAAGTTTTCTTTCCCACCTTCTCCTCATCCGAGAAAATTGAATTACACTGTAATTATACTCTGACTAAACTCTGGTCAGAGTGTAATTAACATTATAGGCCCGATTCTCTTTTATGAAAGAAAATGCAGTGGTGAGAACCTAACCTAAATGGGTTGTATCATGCTATTAAATTGTTAAAAATGTAAAGTACTTGTAAAAACAAGAATCTTGACAACGGCACTTAAAGTTTACCTGTTAAGTGCCGCTGTCACTTTTTGACATTGAATGAACACTGCCATCCTTTGCGTCCATCGGTGTGCTCATGTAGTGATAACGGGTGTCACGGTGTGACTCGACCCAACGGGTGGTCGGTCAGCGGACAGCACAACACACACAACAGTATGGTATTGGGGAGAGGAAGGCCCTACAGATAGGGAATGAGGGATGTTCACCACCTGTGCTCAAACCTGAGCCTGTCACTGCACTCCCCTAACGCCCTATATGGGTCCTCCCCCCCACTGCCGTCAGGATACCTCATCAACAGCAACTGGACTCCAAACACCAGACGTGGCTAACATCAGAGAGCTGCCCCTGCTAGGCTGGTCTCCAGAGAGAAACTCTATCACCAACAGCCAGCTGATGCATCAGGTGACCTTTTAAAGGATGGTGGGAGTGGTCACCACCCACATCAGCTGACCCAGCAGCACTGCAATAACACAAGATTGCCAGGGGGGAAAAATTGACATTAACCCCCGATGGCCTGAAAGGAAAAAAGTTTTAACTGAGTGAAAACAGAGCTGCCTCAAATCCAAAAATGGATCGTGACAAAGGGGTGCTGATGGGATACCATTACAGCCGGGTGTGTGCTGAAGACCTCCTGCCATTCATAACGGTACTGAAGAGGAAATCCGAGATCAGCTGCAGCCCGGACTTCTTCTTCATGTTCAGTCTGAGGACAGTGACGCTAGCGCTGATTGAGCAGCGGTCATCATGTGTCGCAACATCCACAGTCCAAGGAGACACCTCTGGTATTTAACCGACACGGGAGATGAGTATAAGCTTTATTATTTTATGGGGTCAAAACCTTTTGATCAAGAAAGTATTGCCTTAGTAGTGTACAACCCCTGTAAATAATTGCATTGCATAATACAAGTGATCAGATAATCAAAGGTTCAAATTGACAACGTTTTGAAAAAATATAGAAATATAAAAACTATAAAAATTTGAATCACCCCCATGTTTCCAATTAAAAAAAAAAGATCTATTAAATTATGAACTTATGTAACCCATATGGCAAACATAGTAAAGAAAAAAAGTAATGCGATATCTGCACTAGCATTTTTTGGTCATTTCACTTCCACCCCCCAAAAAATTCACGTGCCACATAAAATAATAAAAAGTGATCAAAGCATCATTTCTACCCCAAAATAATACAAATTAAAAACTACAGCTAACTGTGCAGAAAAAGAAATACCAAAAGACTGCCCATCATTTCCAAACAGAAATCAGGTTTGTATTAAAGAATGAACACCTTAAAAACGATACTCAAACAACAACAGTGTAATTGCATTTATTTTTAATGATTTCACTTCACTTGGAATTTTGCTTTCCTGTTTTTCAGTACAGTTAATGCCTCATTCATCCATCTATGATTAATGCCAACCCATCGGTGACCCGCGATTACGTGACGGGGTCACCGGTGGGCGAATTTCCATCGTGATTACCGGAAGCGCATGTTAAATGCAGCTGTCAGCGTTTGATAGCCGCATTTAACTGGTTATTAGCCGTGGGTGGATCGCGATTCCACCCTCGGCTACTCCGGACACATGTCAGCTGTTCGAAACAGCTAACATGTACCGGGAAAGATGTGGGCTTACCACCGGAGCCCACATCAAAGGGAGGGAGTCCGACATCTGTGTATTGCCTATGGGGGTGCATCATATTAGGGGCTGCATTATACTATAGAGTCTGCCTATGGGGGTGCATTATATTAAGGGCTGCATTATGCTATAGAGGCTGCTTATGGGGGTGCATTATACTATAGAGAGTCGGCCTATGGGGGTGCATTATACTATATAGCGTCTGCTTATGGGGTATGCATTATTCTATATAGAGTCTGCCAATGGGAGCTGCATTATAATATTTAGAGTATGCCTATGGGGAGTGTATTATGCTATATGGTGGCCTATGTGGAGTGCATTATACTATATGGAGGCCTATGGGGAGTGCATTATACTATATAGAGTCTGCCTATGGGGAGTGCATTATACTATATGGAGACCTATGGGGAGTGCATTATACTATATGGAGGCCTATGGGGAGTGCATTATACTATATGGAGACCTATGGGGAGTGCATTATACTATATTGAGGACTATTTTGAGGATTGTCTGGTGCATTATGCTATATAGAGGTTATCTAGGGGGCCATCATAAAGTGTGGATATTACAGTGTTGGAGCTATCAAACAGTTTGGGGGATACTAAGGGGTCAGTATATATACAGTGAGGTGGCATTAGACTGTGTATAAGAGAGCATCATACTATGTATAGGGGAGCTGTACAGGGGGGAGACTCCCGACATTATTAAATGTAAAGTGGGCACTTATTGTTATAGGGGAACTCAGGTTACTGTGACTGTCAAAGGGGCACACACAGGGCATTATTACTTTCTAGGGGACAAAATGTGGGCACTGTTTTCTAGGGCACTTGCACCCGGCATTACTATATTATAGAGGGTTGCTTTAGAATTTAGAGGGCACAGAAAACCACACAGCAGGTGCAGTACTAGGGACACATACGGCAGCAGCGGCTCAGTATTGGGGTATCAGGTGCAGTAATAGGGACTCATACGGCAGTAGCGGCTCAGTATTGAGGTATCAGCAGGATGAGTACTTTGTGCAGTTTGGGAATAGTCCCATTGGGGACAGTGCTGAAAATGTGAGAAATGAAATGAGTATTTGCTGTAATCTCTGCAGCTGAGTCCCTCCTGGAGAAGTTGTCATGTTGGTCTGGGCCAGATGGAAAAGAAGTGAAAAGTGAATGACTCCATCAGAAAGAACGTCAGCTGTAAGTCATTATCTGTAACTGTGCTGTGATCTCTTATATATTCTGCAGGACAGGTATCTACCACTGACCATATGGCGGTAATATCATTGTTGGTCTTTATATAGAGATGATTTTCAGTGCAGTCATCTGCTGAGGCTCTCTTCCACTATTAGGATGTGTCTCCCAGTTGTAATCAAGGTTACCTGGTTAGGGGCCCACTCAGAAGTTTTGCCCCCCCTGAACTAAAACCGTAGCTACGCCTCTGCTTTTGTACTAAGTGATATAGAATGTTTTGTCCTGTATCCTGTATTCTGCATTACTTCTACATTGTCAGACTTGTTTACCGCAACCATGGTTAATTAGCAATGTTGCAATCTGTTAAATCACACAGAAATATTCTGACAAACAACCAAAAATAACAACCTGAATATTTTTTTCTTGGCTGAATATTGTAGTTTAGCAGTTTGTGAATTTGAGATACGAGTAAAGAAAAAAGAAAATGTGTATTGACAAAAAGTAATGGCAAGACTTTTTTTTGGTTGAATCCATTTAAGGCCATTAAAATGCGCCTTACAGTAAAAATGTCTTATGGCAAAGTGAAAGAATCTTGAATAATTGGTTGATATATAGGAGAAGAACTTTGTTAATAAATTTGTAACCT
>VIAB01001591.1:71565-88317 GCA_009801035.1 Oophaga pumilio | reverse complement strand
AGGTCCCCATGGTCAGCCTGTGAGCCAGAATTTGCTACATGATGGCCGATTGTCTTTTCCTTGTGCATATACCATACTATATGACCATTCCCCACCAAAAAGATAAATATTGATAGATGAAGGAGTGGGTAATTTTGGCACAGGGTTTTTCCTCTGTACTTGTGCCCAGAGTATTCTTTGTCACCAGGATCAAGGGTTTGATATCACAATCTTGGAAAGTTCCAAGTAACTTTTCTCACTAGTTCCATCTGGAATTTCCTAGAGTTCTGGAACTTTTTTTTATTACTTTTTAAAATGAACTTTTTCATGTTCTCTTCATCGCTGTCAGTTTCATCTAAAATAATCCAAAATTTATGTTTACAGGATATCGATAAGGAATAAGTCAGTCTACCAAGATGTCCAGTGATCGGCAGAGGTCAGATGATGAGAGTCCTAGTACCAGCAGTGGAAGTTCAGATGCGGATCAAAGGGATCCCCCGGCCCCTGAACCCGAGGAGCAAGAAGAGAGGAAACCTTCAGCTGTCCAACAGAAGAAAAATACCAAAATATCCAGTAAAACCACTGCAAAGCTGTCTACTAGTGCGAAAAGGTAAAATCATGGCATGGACATATAGTAAATAATGTTACCATAATAAACAGTCACGGGGAATTGGGGTGGGAGTCCCGATTTATAAAAAAAAATCATCCTATAAACTAAGCTCGTTCTAATGGGATTTGATCTGTTTTTTTTTTTTTTTATCAATGAGATTTTGTATTTCTTTAATTTGCAATAAGGTGTTAAAGGGATTGTCACCCAACTTTCCTGAACTTCTGAATGGCTTGTTATATTTGTAGCTATATAAGAGCAAGTTACTCTACTGCATAACTAGCCAGACAGATGTCATTCCAGAGCGTAGAGAAGGGTCTTTTGTGTAATAGTGGTCATATTGGTAGTCATTCAGTTTTTGTAGATTACAGTTTTAAACGAGCAATATTTGACTAGAATTCTTAATGATTTTACAAAATAGGGCATCGCTTTTATCTATTTTTGGTGGGAAACGTTAGGGGTTGTCGAGACTTTAACATTGATAGCCTATCCTTAGGATAGGTCATTAGTGTCTGATCAGTGGGAGTGTGACACCCAGCATCCCCGCCGATCAGCTGTTCCTCTCCCTGGCGGAACCAGCTGCTCAGTTATGGAGCTGCACAGCTCCGGTGTATAATGGCCGGGTACTGCACATCCACCCCCCATTGATTTGAATAGGGGCAGATGTGCAGTTCGCGGCCGTTATACAGTCGATGGAGCTGTGCAGATCCATAACTTAGCGGTTTTAGACGACATCGGGAACAGCTGAATGGCACTGTGCCCCCCCCCCTCCGACCAGACATTGGTGACCTATTCTAAGGATAGGCAATCAGTGTTAAAGTCCCGAACAACCCCTTTAATTATGTGTTTAGATATTTGAATTGATACCCACTCTTTCCATCTATGGACCCCAATTATGGAGCTTATATTTGAATAAATATTGTATATTAAGCTTTTAACCTCTGGGACAATCTATCCTTATTGCGCAGTGTGTGCGATACCCTAGACATGTGTTTCCCAAACTCCAGTCCTCACGGCCCCCACGGGTCATGTTTTCAGGATTTCCATAGTGTTGCACAGGTGAGAGAATTCCTGATGCCTTGATGATGCTTCGAACCATTTGCGCAATACAAAGGAAATCCTGAAAACATGACCCGTGGGGTCCGTGAGGACTGGAGTTTGGGAAACACTGCCCTAGACCCTTTGGGCTTTAGATCTACAATTAAAGGGGCTGTCTTGCATTAAAGAAATACATCTCCTTTTTTCCCCCACAGAAACAGCGCCGCTCTTTTTCCATCTATATGGTATTGCAACTGATCCGTATTAACCTGAATAGGGATGAGCTGCAGCACATGGATAAGAGTGGCACGGTTTCTGGGAGAAATTTTTTATTTATTTTTTTATAATAGACATCTGCTTTAACATTCCACCTTCAGAATCACTGAAGTTGTATCACACATGAGATTTACCAGATTGTCAGCTTCATGCTTGATTCCAGAACTATTCTACAAAGTACGTTTCTGACGCAGACTCCATATTGTATCAGAGGGTTAGTGGGGAGTTTTTATTTCTAATATTTTTGCTGATGTGTTATTACCTCTTGTGGATGTGGATAGACATCCACTGAAAGTCTATTTACAAGCTAATCCATGTAGGATTTATCTACTAGAAACCCTTCCTCTTCCTATTGATTGGTCTAGGGTTATTGATTGTGATAAGTAAGCAATACTTCACTATGGGGCTCTTGTTTGCACACTGTCACTTGCCTTATTGGCAGATTATGAGGTAGTTGGCCCATGGGAAAGTTTGGGGCTTTTTCTACCCAGGCTATAATCTCCATCTATACTAGGGAAGTTCTGATGTGTAGATGATTATTTTACATTTGAGTTCTAAATGTAACATTAGCCGATGAGAAAGTCATTTATGTCTCTAGGAAATTCTGAAAATGGCATAGATAACAATATAATAAAAATAATTGCCCATTACAGTCTTGTGTTTTTTTTTTTTGTCTTCTGTGACTGTAGTCTGAATTGTCCATTGAAGTGCTGGTGTCAAATATAAGGACTCGTTTTTTAGGAGAGAAATTCTACGCTGGTGGCAAAACCCATAAGTTTATCTGTGCGGGCTGCTCTTAAAAGGGTCACTTTTTGATCTGACTGTCAAATTTGGAGATGTGGAATTTTCTGATATTGACTTAGTTTGGGAATAATGCCACAACTGGAACATGATATGACTTAATTAATTTTGGAAATCCACGTGCGTGCCATAGTTTAATCTATTCTCCTTCATATTGGAGATGTACGGACTCGAGATGCATTGTGGATGCAGCTTGATCAGGAAGACCTCCTTTGAGGTTAGGCTTTCACTAAAGCTTGTATTGCACAATGTTTTTGTGTCTTTAATGCTTTTGAGACTCATTATCGTCTGCACATCCGTGTGAATGCATTAATCCATTTTTGCAGGCTGTAAGTGTAAACCAGGGAGATGTCTTCAGCTGTGATTATGCATCATTTTGAGTTTTAATGCCGTCACCCCTGCATTTTCTGACCATGACGTATTCAACAGGGGTCTTTGCAGCTTATATATGGGGAGACTTGCTAAAACAAAATTACATTTAGCCCAATAGAGGGAATATTGGGGAGTCTTATTAATATGGGTGCTTTAGAAAAGTGTTATAGTTGCCCATGGTAACATCAGTTTCTAGCTCGCCTCTTTCTTTCCAGATACCCTTTAAAAAATTGTATATAGATGTCATGTAGTTTATCAACTGAATTAAAATTTAGTTTCAAGAGCAAGAATGTTTATCTAGGGACGCAGCATTCATGTGTCTTTCATGTCCGAAAAGCAAATTGTACACACACCTGTTTTCTTCTAAAATCATCATAGACTGGATTATACATTGGATTTTTTTTTTCTGCCGTGTAATTAGAAAGTTATAGATTCTCGTTAACGTACAGAGATATGTTGCACTATTTTTTACTGTTTGTACTCCAAGGAGATCTTATCAGTCACTGTCAATAAATGGGGAACTTTTTAATCAGATTTGTGGCTGCTGGTATTGGCCGTGTGGCTGCAGAGCTGTCGTAGCTGGAAGTTTTCTTGTTCTTCATGTTTATGGCTGAATAATGTGTAAAATGATCATGAACTGCAGCCTGTGCACCGTGTGCATGGAGCCTCGGTCACAGCATTGGTTTAAAGTCATTGTCAAAAAAACCAAAAACGCTGGGGTTCACCCCTCCCTTCTCTGCCTCATTTGCATATTAGCTAGAAAGGGAATTCTCCCTGCTAAAAAGTGTCTGGCATCAAAACATTTTCACTTTTCCAAGGAGGTGGTGGGCTCTTCTTGCTTCCTCCAGGGTCTACATCCCGTATTTCGGCTTGGTTGTCCCTGGAATTGAGCTAATAAGTTCCTGTGTTCTAGGATTTGGGTTATGCCTCTGAGAACAAAGAGGAAGCAGCCATGTTAGCGTTACTGAAGGCAAAGCCAATGTTGCATTTAACAACATGATGGTAGAGGGCAGTGTATTCCCTGATTCATTCTGCAGAGTGTCTGAAACCTTCTCATTTCACTTACAGAATTCAGAAGGAGTTAGCAGAAATAACCCTTGATCCTCCTCCAAACTGCAGGTAGGTAACCATTCCTGTTTTGTAATTGCTTTGTTTCCACAAGAAATTAGCAATTTAATGGCCTCTTAGCTTAGCAGTAAAGGAGATGTTTGGGCTCTAAAACTGCTTTGATGTGCTGGGAGAATCATTGATAAAGGAGATGGTGCAGCAGTAATTCACACCTTGCATGCTTTATCTCCTGAATCCGCGGAAGTTTTTTGTTTTTTTTAAGTTTGTGAATTCGGTGGTGATGAGATCATTATTTTATATTTATTTTTTTAATATGTGCAGTTAATTTCTACTGAACGCCTGCATCAGTGTACTCGTGTTAAATGACGTCTTATAATACGCTTTGTGTATAGTCTGCTTGCAAGGTCGAGTTCTGCTTGTTGCAAAAAGAGGATTTCCATTGCTACAAAGTTCTTGAATACATGTGCTAGAATGTAATGTCTTCAGGGTTACAGTGTGAATAAGGGAACGTTTTATTATTACTTTTTGTTTCCTGTGTTTATACCTTGTTTGTCGTGTTTACAAATAATATAAATAACCAGCAACTTGATACTCTGTTTCTGTAAATGTGTTTTCTATGATGATCCTCTAAAATCGATACATACCGTACTATTTATTTCTGGTACTTTTTTTTTCTCTGCATGATTCTGCCACCTTGAACAACACAGAGGGAATAATTAATTTCTATTTTACTTTTACCAGAATCAATTTGCCATCGACATCTTAATAGCCAGTCAACTCAAAAGTTAATATGTAACACAAATGTGGCTTTTCTTTCCTTTTCTTTTTCAATATATACTCAGAAAAAATTAAGCCCCAGGCAAATTTTCCAAACTTACTGATTACCTGTAATATTCTAAATTTTAAAAAATATATTTTACTTTTGGTCAGTCTCTAATAAAATAAATCGCAGCCTAATTGAAATGTAGGAAATTGGTAATTTAGGAAATTGCTACAACTACAAGTTTAGTGAGACAAAAGTTTTGATCACCCAGTTATCACAATTATCAGTATCTTGTTTATTGTACTAGTTCAATGGTCTTCAACCTACGGTTATCCAAGTGTTTTGAAACTACAACTTCCAGCATGTACAAACAGCTGCTGTGTGTTGAGGCTTGCTGAGATCTTGCTTGAGGTCATTTTTCAATTTAGATTTTTTTTTTTCCTTTATCACAGTTCTTCTAAATTCTTTTTTTTTTTTTTTGGTCTTTTATGACAATATAAATATCACTGTCAGTTGTTAACTTTTCATGGAACGTGATTGGTGTGTGTATGTGGTGTTTTCAGCAGCGCTTGCCTTACTGTGCCACTGTAACAGTTGATTTACTACACAGTAGTATAAGGCTTAAGTGAATGATTGATTTAAGATGTAAAGCAGAGCTGGGTAAAGTTGCGATGTATTAAACTTTACTATAATTTAATGTTTTCACATGAGCGAGATTGTAGGGACTACATTTTTTTTTTTAATCCTCTCCCTGAAATCCCACCTTCAAGACACCATTTTAGAATATAATTTAACATGATTTTATCCTGCCCTCTGCTGAGCCCATGCTTTTTATTAATCATGTTTTGTCCTATGATTTACCATATCACTTGTAAGGTGTGTTAAAAGCATTACTTCAATGAAGCGTGCTCGTTACTGGACATAACTAGGAAATTGTTTTTTCTTTATTCAGCAGCATTGAAGGCACCATTACTACTTTTTGAAAGGTTTGTGGTATATTCTCGCAGTCCTGCCATGGTTTCACAATATATTTAAATTTAGGGTATATTTCTCAGGGTTTCATGTTTTTGCCTTTTGAAAAGGTAAAGAGACAACTGAGCATGGCAAAAAAAAAATATTCTGTGCAACATACATCGTTTGCATTTTTGTAGACGATTATGTTCATGTGCCAACTTTTGAGTGGGGGTTTTCATATTGGAAAACTCCTTCAAAGTAGTTGGCTTATCTCATATATTTTTTTTCATTTCTACAAAATGTAATAATTTTTATTTATAGGGGAGAACCGGGGTTTCTACAAATAAGGCAGGACACATCCAGCCTTAAAGTTAAAGATAATTGCAATTGTGTTTTTTTTAATATAACTCTCTATATATATTTTCCTACTTTTTGGCCTGTAGAGCTTGCATGTAATACACTACAGTTCAGGCTGCTGAATCCCTCCCTGATGGCATTATCGACAGCCACTGTTTGACCCTCCTAAAAAATAATCTTTTCAGAATCAAATCTAAAAATGTAATATGCATGTAATGCAAATAGAGTTTGTGCTTAGATTTTAATAGAAGATGCTGCTGAATATAATAGCACTAATAAAGGCAAAGCATAATTTTGTAGAAGTCAGAGACTGGTGGTAGCCATTCCAGGAGAGGATCTAGCAGCTTGCTGCGTGGTATATACAGTAACATGCAAGATTTACAAGCCACCTTCTATATGGCTTGCCCAGTACTTTGACATTGATCACTAGTATATACTATGATATTGAACACTAAGCTGTGTGCTGAGCTGATAACGGCTGGGTTGTTGGATACCTGCTAATCTAATATTGATGACTTACCTCTACAGGATGACCAGCCCGTAGATTATGAGGAGATAGCTGTACACTTCTATTCACTCTGTGGCTCAATATGGCTGCTATCAACCACCTTACTTGTAGAGCCGCAGTAAAACCTTTGAAATGGGGAACCCCTATCTTCGATGTCCTATTCATTGATGGAGAATGGCCCTCATGTACATCAGCTCTTCCCTTTTTGCGGAATGCCCCTCTAAGGTTTGAAGGAGCGATCCCAGTAATTAGCGGATTCACAATTGAAACCATCAGCCTTACGGTTAAATTAACAATAGTGGAATTAAAGAAGCTGTCCAGTTTAAGAAAAAGAAAAAAAAATAGGGTCTTAGCTCTTTATTTACAGGGCAGCAGCAGTGCGGTCTTCCTAGTCAATGCTGACCTCTTTAAGTATCACTTACCATACATTTATTATGTCACTTTCTTATCAGTAGAACATGTCAGATAAGACTTTTTTTTTTGTTCTCTTCCCTCTTTCAGCACAAGTTATTATTGTATTGAACACACACTCTGCCTGTTTACACTGCAGCCCTAATAATAATAGACGTGGGTCATAGTGCAAATACTTATACAGTGTGTTTGGGAATGTATCACCTGAGTGAACTTGTAAAGATATCAGAAGTTGTGTCTGGGCTGGATTCTCACGTTGCTGCCTGTGGATTAGGAATTATTTATTAATTTTATTTGTGTGGGGGGAATTTGCAGCAATTTTCCAAAAATTGAAAATTTTTTTGTGGTAAATTTTAGAAAAATGAAGCAAAAATTGCCCCTCGGCAGTAACTGGCATAAACTACTTGCAGTATGTATGAGCCAGTGGCCAGTTTATGTGCTAAAAATTTAAGGATAAATATATAAATTATCTCTGTGAATATATACGGTACTTTGTGTTTTATTAAAATAGATCACCTCTTCTTATGTCTTTGCTCAGCTTGAAAATACAGGCATTGACAACAACTCAAAAATAGGGCTGAGCTGTGATGCCAGATACATCATATGGACGAGAGTGGGGATGTTTCTTGGGAAGGAAAAAATTTTTTTTTCTTTTTTTTTTTTTCCTTATGTTTTTTATGAAATAGATTTTCAGGCTTACTGCTTATTAAAACTCTTTTGCTTCTGTTTGTGTAAATTACTACGGTATGTCTTTGGTTTCTACCAGTAGGCCTAGCCAACAGAATGCTAAGTGCATCTATACAAAGTTAAAAGGAATGCGTTTCCAGGTTCCTGCCATTTGAGAGCGGCATGATGTAGGGGAAGAAACCCTTACTCCAGTTATGTTACTTACTGCGCTGCCTTCTGTAGTTTTGAAAAAATCTGTTTTACGAGCTCTGTCAACCCTACTCTCCACCACCATTGATTGGATAATTTCTATGTACACTGTGCATAGGCATAAAGTTTTCAATAAGTGGTGTTGTACAGAGCTCAACATTCATAGAACTGCTAGATCTGCAGCAGAGAAAATGGGGATTTTATCAAAACTACAGAAGGCAGAAAAGTAAGTGATACAGGAATCAAGGTCTCTGCCCCTTCATCATGCTGCTGTCAGATAAGGTAGCAAAACGTTGTTGTTGTTTTTTTTTTGAACAGATTAGCAGTCTGCTGCTTTGTTCCATTCAGCAGAAAAAAAGGTAACACCAATGTCTGTACACAATAAACTTGGCATTTGATGAAAGATGATGGCGGTTTTGTGTCCGATCCACATGACCGCTTCCTTGTACAGATACAGGTAATACTGCTGCCTGCACAGCACTTGTAGTACTGGCTTCAACCAAGGAAACGTGGGTTAGTCGTGTGCCTGCCACCATCGGTTTAGCTATGCTGTGTTGCCTTCAGAGCAGTTGATTTCCTCGGTGAAGGGCAGTGCCCAGCCATCGCTGTAGGATAGGCATTTTCAGAATACGATTTAAAGCCTTCATGCAGCAATAACAATTAAAATGTATAGAGGACTGACATTAGCGCTGGCGGCTGGTCGTCAGATAAATCAACTTTTCTCTGGCGCATGTTTCTTATCTGTATATCTGATTTTCATAAGGTCAACCACCAGAATGAAAAGCATTTACCTAACGGGGTGGTGATCGCGCCCTTGTCACATACAGTTGTTTTATAAGTGCAGTTCAACAGAAATATTATAGTGTGATTAGAAAAATATTTAGACTTGAGAGTCCTCAGTGGTTGATACCTTTTAATGGCTAACTGAAAAGATGGTAACAAATTGCAAGCTTTCGAGACTACTCGAAGATACACATCTTCCCTATATAGTGTGATTAATGACTTTTGTTCCACATTTCAGTAACTCGGTTATAGGCAATGCAGATACTGTGAGAGACGGCGTCGGGTACTCCGGAATTTAAAAAAAAAAAGGTTCTGTTTTCTCCATCATTATTGTGATTTGTCAGGTTTACATGAAATCGTTCCCAAGCTCCTGATTTCTTTTGGGGTTGTAGTTGAGCTTTTACTCGTATAAAACATTTTGTTATGTGTCAACCATCATTTATGGGATAGAGGCTTATATCGTAAAAACCATAGTTTTTCATTCTTTGCTGACTTCTTGGTTTTTTTATGTGTAACAAGTGAGTGTGTGGAGCTACAGCTCTGCGTACAAACAAAGCCTTCATATTACATATACGTTTTTTTTTTCCATCTACTCTAAATTCTTAAATTGTTTGCCAATTATCCTCTGACATTAAGCAACGACTAGCTTTCCATCTTGCTACTTTCTAACATAGAATATCGTATTTATAGACAAGTGTGGTCACCAGCGGAGGAAGCCATTGGGGAGAAGAAGGCATTAGACCCTGCAGAAGACAGAAGATTAGTGGAGCCTATGCTGTAGCCTTGCACTGTATCTTGATCATTCATTTGAGAAAATTGTCTACTGGAATGCAGGGCTGTGGAGTCTGAGCTGGAATAGTCAGTATAAAATGGACCAACCTCGACTCCTAAAATATACAATAAATTGGGTACAGCAGCACGATGCAGGAGGTGCTGTAAATGTTTTCATAAGAATTTGAGAAAGTAATGAAATGTTCTATCCCTGATGTAAAGATCTCAGCTTTTAGGCAAGATGAATCTGTGCTGCACTTTATGCACATGATCAGCAGAGACCAGTGCTGTGGAGTCGGGAGTCATGGAAATTGAGGAGTCGGAGGTTTGGCTTACCAACTCCACCGCCTTGCTTGAATGTCCACAGAATAGGTGATAACTTGCTAACATGAGAATAACCCTCTCAAAGTTAATAATTTGACCCCTCCCCTATTTTCTTAAAGGGGGGTTGTCTGGGCTTACTATCAGATTAGTGGGGGTCCAACACCCTGCAGCCCGCCCCTACCAAATAGGTTTGTCAGCTCCAGCAGTGGTCGGATGCAGCAATGAACAGAACCAGGCAGGACATCACAGCTCCTTTCACTGTCCAGTGACCGCTGCCAAAATCTGCACTTCAGCTTCTATAGAATTGAGTAGCAGCTGAGCTGTTCTTAAAAACAGCGGCTCAGTGTGGTGAGCTACATGTTTGATTGCCCGTGATCTAATATTGATTACCTATTCTAGCGTTAGGTCATCAATATCATCCACACTGGTAACCCGATAACAAAAATAGTGCCCAAATTTTGTTCTCAATTTATTCCCGCTTCTCCCATGAGTATTCTGTTTTTGTGTTTTTTTTTTTTTTTTATTAAATCCACCACACTGTTTGAGATATATGGGCCTTTATGGTGTTTACCAAGGAGGGCGTTGCTAACAGGGTATTAATAGAGCCATGTAAAGACACGCCCTAGAGGATCCTGTAAGCACCACCCTATTGGAGACCATAAAAAGCAGCACTAAATAAAAAGGCCCATAACTGGGGAAAAAAGGAAAACTTGGGAGAGCAGGAAGTGTAAAACAAGAGTAAAATCTGGCCACTTTTGACCTGGTGGCAGGTCCTCTTTAAGCTGTTCTCCTATGAGAAGTTCCCTTGGCTTATGGATATCCTTTTAGGAGGAACCCCAGCTCAGGACTGCTCTAGGGGTAATAAGAAGCCTACAGGTTTGGAAATTCTTCCTACGTCAAAGGGGTTGTCTATGCTGAGACCACCCTTTATTAATGTTACTAATTCTGTATAGGTACTGCATAAATTGTGCAGAACCTCGTGATAGGCAGATCATCCAGGATCCTTTACTTTGACTGTAAGTTGTCATTTCATTTATCATTTGCTACTGTGCACCATTCTCAGGCTATTGGTTATACGTTGTCCCATCCCATGCCGGCAGCTTGTACGTATGCAGCTCACACACACTTTTACATCAGCTCACAAAGCACCAGTTGGCTCGTAGACTTTGGCCTTGGCTCCTAACTTTTATAGACATTTGTCTACCACTGATTATTGAGTAAAATTAAATTTCTCCTAATAGCCGGAGCAGACAATACGCTCTCTGCTTGGCTGGAAAGTAAGGAACTAATGACAGGCCAGCGATAGCGGAGCAAATTGAACGTTAACCTCAGTGAATGCTCTCACCTAGTCCTTTCATCCTTTTTGTCATTGTCGCTGATAATGGACATTACTGAGCAGTCTTCTTGCTAACAATGACTGGCTGTGGGTTAACCTGAGATAAATCACCGAATTGACATCAAATGGGTATTAATCTCAATTGTAAGTCCAGTCAATGGAGATCCAGAGGAATATATTTAATTATTCAGAATACCAGCAGTTATAAAGAGATGATGATCCTCAAATATTTAATAAGAAATGTACAAATTAGGGAAAGCTGAGGTTTAGGGTATTCACCATTGATACAGTGAATAGTGTGGGTCAGATGGGGCCATTGGTCACATCAAGGTATAACCATAAACAATCAGGCGTCCTGAAAAATATTTGTCTGTTTAACCTTTTGATGATTGCACAGCAATCTTTGTTTTGACCAATGGGGTGATTTTATACCTATTATATAACAAGATGACATGCATGCACAAACCAGAAAAATAAATATGGATGAAACCCGGACGATTTTTTTTTTTTTTAATAATGCTTGCTTGATCTTGGCCTTAGAGAGGATTTCAGACTCGCCAATAAATCATAAGTTATTTCTCTTTCTTTGCCAAGCACGAGCTTAATTTATTTTGCTTGCTTCCTAACGAGATACTGCTGCTAGGTCATATCATTGGTGCAGCCACACAGGGGCCCCAGGGGTAAGGGAGCCAAATCCACCCCCAAAGCAGTAGGGATTGTGCATGATGGTGAGCTTTTGGACCGTGAAGGGCCCATATATTGTTCTTGCACAGGGGCCTCTTCTGTCTGTGTCTGCCAACGTGCTAGTGGGTGACTGCGCTGCCGCTCTGGGTTCATGTGGCTATTGGTGTCGTCTGCTTCTGGTTTGTTGGACACTGTTTGCCAACTAGGTTTCTATGATTATATCGTCCATAAAAGAAATAATTGGCAAGAGTTGTATGCTATTACAGTAGATATGGATTAGCTAGTAGGTCAGACATTATTTGTGAGCTTCCACATGGTAAAGGGGTTGGATGTTGGAAAGATGGAATCCTAATTTAACTTTTTAAAAAAAGAATGGTCACTATTTTCTTCCAGAAAAACAAGTTGGTTAATTTCCAGTGGACTTGAACCATTTTTGCATGACATGCTGGCCATTTTCCTTTTTTGAATGGCTGACATAGGTAATACGATATGTCCCTGCGGCAGCTCAGATCTGCCCCAATATGTGTGCACGTCCTCTGATTATACGCTGCCCTGTCCTTCCCCCGCCGCCGCTGATTGACAGCTTGCTGCTTATATCGTATATGGCAGAAATAATTGTCAATCCAGTCGAGCCACATTGTAGGAAACAAGCAGTATGAAAACTACCGAAATATAGCAAGGAATGTAACTCTGCACAATTATCATAGTCTTTGTCACTACTTAAGCTGCCGTCAGGACATCATTAGCCTAGTGGCTGTGAAAATATAAAGACATAGCATTATAATTTGTTGGAGGACTATGCCAAGTTTTGAAGGGGCCCCTTGGAAATCTAATGTCTAGTGCTTATAAACCCTAGCCCAAGCTCTCATGACCGGATTTAGTAATGAATATCGGGTTATCCGACAGTCCCTCATCCATAGAGGTAACGTGAATGGTGAACAGTACAGTAGATATAATGGTAGCCAAGTATTCTTTTTAAATAGTTTTTTTTATTAAAGGGGTTTTTACATAAAGGGGGATAAAAAAGGAAGGGAAAAGGAAGACAAAACAGTTGCTAAAGCATCAAGTAAAGACAATGTTTGTAATAGAACAAGTCTTCCAGACTATCTAAAGGGATATTCTTAAAGGGGTTGTTGTCGACTACTCCTTCTTGATCAAAATGTTTGGCCCCCATAAAATAATAAAGCCTATATTCACCTCCTGTGTCGATACCGTTCCAGCGGTGTCGGCACTCATGATCCTGGGGCTCTCGTGGTGTTGTGATATGCAATGCCGGCTCCCAATCACCGCTGCAGTCACTGTCCCCGTCATCTGACAAATCGAACATTTAAGAGAAAGTCTGGGCTGCAGCTGATCCCAGACTTCATCTTCATGTTCGATTTGTCCGAAGGCGGGGACAGTGACGGCATCGGGGGTTACGCGTCACAACAGCAGCACGAGAGCCCCGGGAGAGCCATTGTCGACACCGCGGGAATGGCGCCGGCACGGGAGGTGGGTATAGGCTTTATTATTTTATCTGGTCCAAGCGAGGGGTATGACATGAAGTTGTCCAAGTAGTGGACAACTTCTTTAAGTTCGCTGCTTGCCTACAGTTAAATGTGTGATTCCTATACCCACTCAGTAAATGTCTCCTCCTTTTATCCAGATTCCAGTCTATGGATAGGACTAATGAAATGTGAAAAGAAAAAGTGCAAACTAAACCTAGACGCTGCCTGCACAGCACTCTCTGCTATGTTCACTCTTTCATACCTCGTACAAGTAGCAGTTTATTTGTATCCCTGTACATATGAATGAGCGAGAATGGCCTAATGGCTTATTTGAAAGTGTTACATGGAAGGGCTGGAGCTCCTCGCAGACTGAATTCCATTAGGAATTGCATCATTTGCTCAGCGTGTAAACAATACTAATTCCATTTATAGTCTGGACAGCTCCGAGAACACGTTTTCTGTGTTGTACTTTAGGCCACAGTTTATAGATCTACTGTGCATACAGATCTGGTTTTAATTTTTCTCTAATGTGAAGAAAAACATCAGCATCTGGAAAAAATGTGAATTTACTCTGTGACAACATCTTTTTGTAAAGGAAAAAAAAAATGGCTTGCCAGAGACCTGTGGCTTGTGTGGCGGCTGCCTGATGATCTTTTTCTCACTGGTACCTATTATTTCTGGTCTTTGGTATACTTGGAAAGCATCACTTTATGGGGAGGCTTTCTAGTAAGCGTTGTGCTCCCTACCAAGTCTGAGTAGTCATAGCTGCAGTGTAAAGTAAAGCGGACAGAGTAGAATTAATGTAGCAACACATCCAAAGCTGTTACATGAGAATATGAAATTTCATAACTATTAAAATTATAAAAAAGGTTTCTTGCTTACTACTGTAATGTCCTCTTCAAATTTTTTCCTGAACCATGGATTGAATAACAGTTACGCTGTGAAGTTCTGACACTCGCTCGGCGATTTGTGTTGGTCCGTTATCACACGGCTTTGTGGTTTTACAGTATGCCGTCAATTACACAAAAATAAAAGCTCGTGTCTGCGGCAATGCCTGGGTTCAATGAATAACACCCCCACCAAAATAATATAAATATATAAAATTAAACACACAGTTGACTTTGTGGTACTTTCTCCCATCTCCCTACTGCATCTGTGGAGCTCAGCCACAGTGATCTTGGGGTTCTTCTTTACCTCTCTCACCAAGGCTCTTGTCCCACGATTGCTCAGTTTGGCTGGACGGCCAGGTCAAGGAAGACTTCTGGTGGTCCCAAACTTATTCCATTTAAGGATTATGGAGGCCACTGTGTTCTTGGGAACCTTGAGTACTGCAGAAATTCTTTTGTATCCTTGGCCAGATCTGTGCCTTGCCACAATTCTGTCTCTGAGCTCCTTGGCAAGTTCCTTTGACCTCATGATTCTCACTTGGTCTGACATGCACTGTGAGCTGTGAAGTCTTTTATACTGTAGACAGGTGTGCGCCTTTACAAATCAAGTCCTATCAGTTTAATTAAACACAGTGAAGGAGTAGAACCATCTCAAGGAGGATCACAAGGAAATGGACAGCATGTGACTTAAATATGAGTGTCTGAGCAAAGGGTCTGAATACTTATGACCAGGTGATATTTCAGTTTTTCTTTTTTAATAAATTTTCAAAAATTTCTACATTTCTGTAGATGGGGTGAAGATGGGGTGCAGAGTGTACATTAATGAGAAAAAAAATGAACTTTTTTCAATTTACCAAACGGCTGCAATGAAACAAAGAGTGAAAAATGTAAAGGGGTCTGAATACTTTACTAGGACAACCTTTTAAGCTGAGAAAAAGGAAAAGGTTTAATTTGGTTTATACTTAAGTATTGTACCATTATTCACTTTTTTGACCAGCTGTGGTCATTGGTAGGAATACCACTAATGTTTATTTCTTTTTGTTGCAAACTGAACAGGTTTATTAGATTTTCTTACTCATGCGTCCAAGGCTCATGAAGATGTTAGTTTTCATATACCGTCTGTCATCTTTATGTAAAGGATTGCCTTCATTCATTGACTGGAGCTTATTCCCAATATTATTAGCTAGTAAATAGAAGATTGGCATTTTCATTCATCATTTATACGAGCATTATCGAACTTGTGTCCTTTCTGCCTTTTAAGTCATACTTATCCTGGCATTAGGTATTGTAATGATCTATGAGGACAGTGACGATTAGGCTGGATTCACAAGCAGTGGTTTTGCTGTGCTGTTTTTTTCTGCAGCCAAAACCTGCTTTCATGGCAGTAAAAACCATACTTTCAAAACGCAGATTTTGCAACTTTTTTTTAGCTGCAGATTTTTTTTTTTTTTTGTGCAGATTGTGTGATTTGTCTACACTACATGTTTAAAGTGATTTTTTTTTTCCCAAAAAGGCAGCAAAAAACCGCACAAAACCACGTTTGCAGCTTTTTTGCACTTTCTATGGTTGAAAACACTGTAATAATTGCTACACTGTCAATTTTAAAAAGAATTATGCAGTTATTCAATTCAGTCAGGAAAAAAGGAAAATAACCATGTGCATGAGATTTCAGAAATCTCACTGCTATTTTGATTCTGTAAAACGCAGCTCATTTGTATGAAAAACCCACTGCATGTGAACATGGCCTAATAGACCTATTGGTTGTTATGATCCATGGGAGGATATATGCAAATCTAAACTACGGTAGGTCTTATCCTTCGAATTTGCTCTTGGACGAGCTGAACCCTGAGCATTTGCAAGGAAACGAAGGCTCGTCTCTTAACTGACACTATTGCAGAACTTACCAAGAAAAAGGATGGGATAAACGTCCTTCATAAATCCAGATACCCCATATGAGGAGTCTTTACGCCTGTAATGTGTACAAATCAATAGTCCGGTGGACGCGTTCTGCTGGTGCCTGTACTTCTGTATCATACCCATCAGGTTGTTTTTGCAAAGAAGGTTTATAGCTGTGATCTTATCTCGCGGTGACCCTGGAACTTCACCCAAGGTATTTGGGAAAGGTAAAGACTTTAGTGCCAAATGTAATTTAGTTATAACATGTTTATTTATGTTATATTAATCATTTGGGTATTTAATTAAAGTAAAACCCACACCAAAAGAAAATCCTTCTGCTTAATTCAAGACATTTATCTTCTGTGAGCTGAAATAAAAAATGATTCTATTAAGCAGCATCTCTGAGAGATCCCGGCTCTTGCATTTTTCATGGGAAGCCTCTTCTGGTCAGGGCCGCATTGGTTATTTCTTGCTTGCATTACTTCCCCGAAGCAGGTGCTGCACAATCAATATCATGGCTCATTTTCCCACCAGACTGTTATTTTAGAGGCTGTATTCATTGATAAATGTGTAT
>VIAB01001591.1:9583-37323 GCA_009801035.1 Oophaga pumilio | reverse complement strand
AATATTTGTGTCATTCTCAAAACTTTTGGCCATGACTAGTTTAAGAGTCAGGGTCCTATGTTATTTATATGTACTTTTATTACTCATTTATTTAATTGCCGCAGGGTATTTGTTCATTTTTTGTTTTTATCTCAAATTACTGCTTTATCTCCAACAGCTCTGCCTTCAGGTGGACTTTACATTGTTTTTATTCCTTTTTTTATTCTAACCGTTCCATAATTCTGCTTTATATAGGACTTGAACAAAACTTGTAGCATATAGAATACTATGGTATTGCAGTGTGTAGAGTTTGATCAGTGATCATAGTTTCAAGTCTCTCATGTGGGGCCCGAAGAAATGGAGAATAAAAAAAACATAATTTAAATCTGATCCATCAAAATTTCGTAGTGTAAACAAAATACCATTATTGCTGTTTTTCGGTCACAATACAGTGAAATGTCATCTAAACATCATATTTATACCATAATAGTATTGATGCTCACTGTGCAAAAAGCCACTCCACCAAAGGGAAAAAAGTTACTGGTCTCAGAAAACGACTACTCAAAATTAGGTTACGCAAACAAAAATGTCACTGACACTGAAGGAGAAAGCAGCCATACTTGCAGTATCTTGTCCAGACACAAATGCACAAACAGGATGCACCAGGTCCCCCATGGTAAAGTTGGGGGCAGCACAGGTGCAAAATACTGAAAACAACCACTTACTAACCCACCAAACATCCGTCGGGTGTCTGCCTAGTATTCTAATTGCGCACAGGTTGCGTAGGGTGTCATTCACACCATTACATGAGATGCACATCTATCCGTATAACAGCCTATTACCGGAGCCCCTTCTATTACATGGCTGCCAATACCATATGTCCACGGTCAACCCACAGGCCAGACACCCCACATTACCCAGCCACCACTAGAGGGACGCAACCTGCAGACAAAATGCTCAAAAAAGATGTAAATAATACATGAGATATTGGTCGATATTTTGGCAAAAATGCACAAGGTCACAACCAAGGTCAAGGGTCCTCATCATCTTACGAGTACCTGCACTAAATTCAAAAACAATTCACTGAAAAAGGAACAAACACAAATGGCTACACAAAAAAATAGTTTGCATCACCATAAACATGCTTGCATGGAAAAATGTGTTGCAAGGTCATAACCCTTTTATAGCAGCAGATGGTATATATTATATCATGTGTATATGTAGTGTGTAGAGCAGAAAAATGGTTAAAGGCAGAATTACTGTTTAGTATAGAGCACGCTGAAAAACAGGTGGATACTCTTTGATTTCCGGGAACTCTTGCCTGAAACATTATTACTATATTTGACAAACGGAGAAGAAAATAATGATTTCTGTGGATGTTCTGTACATGCATTTGATGAAACATTTCATCCGTTCTTCAGATGGCAGCAGGAGGACTTATTAATGGTGAATGCCACTTATGTGGGTTACTTTCCCTAGAAGAGGAGCCGTGTTCCTGCCGGCACTCGGCCTATTACTGAACATATAGCACTGGTTCAGATTACTTGTTTATTGCAGCTCTTATCTATTACGTTTTTGAGTGATCGAGTTACGTCTTATAAAACTCCAGAATGTTGTCATCTGATTTTATTGCGGTTGTTAATTTTATAGAGCAGAATTACGTTACTACTTGCTGCTGGTATGGATAAAAAAAAATGGCAAAAATCTCATTAATACATCAGTGGCCTGTGGTGTGATCAATCTGTAGCTGAATTTGCTTTTTTTCTCACCCAGCACAATGCGTATGGCGATGAGCTGAATGCGGGCATGTTGGTTGTCGGGCTATGTTTCACTATAAGGATGTCAGTCTTTACAATGGGATTTGCAGACAGTGAATTCCTAAAATTTTAAAATGGTAATATTGTGTACGGTTATTAAAGGGAATTTTTAGGAGAAAAAAAATTGCTTTTGCTCAAGAAAAAAATCTAAACCCTCTAGCCGGGCAGCTAAACTACTTGCCTTGTTTTGATACATCTGAGATCTTCGGCTCCTCTGTCAGTGTATTAAGAGGGCTTACTTACTGGTGCGTTTTGGTAGAGAAGTCAGCCACCTTCATGGTAGACTCCGAGAGAGGGTCAGTTTATTCAGTGAAGTAACATTATCTGTTTGTTTTGTTTTTCAGTAGGCAGACAGACCTCTTAGTCTTTTAATTACATAATTAATTTGATTGTAATGTAATTAGGGCCCATTTACACCGACCTATTCAGGAATGAGCACACATAAAAATGTTCGTTTCCCAATTCTCGACCTATCCAAACAGACCGGCAACCACTTGACGTGCAGAAACGTTTGTTCAGGAGGTAAAATGGGTTTTAAGGATGCTTTATAAAATTTTCATTCTTGAGACATCGCCCTGTGTAAACAAGGTCTACTGAAAATATGATCGTTCTGCGTGCGTAGATCATGTTCACGTTCGTTCTGTGCACAAGGATGTGCGGTTAGTCTGTCTAATAGGCCATTATACCATTGTTCACTGGCTTGCTTGTTGCCGATCGACTGTTGTTCAATAGTTGTTGTCTACCAGTCTAAATGGACTCTAATTCCCTGGGCTTACAGTCTTTTCGGGCTAATTTAAAGTGGAATGAAATGGGTCTCAAAGAGTTTCTATCTTAAAGGGGCCAGAGAGTGGGAGAATATGGAATTTGTAATGTTTATGCACAAGAACAAGCTTAGATGTAGAAGTGGACACAAGACATTTGATGACTTCAAGTCCAAAGGTGTTCTTGCATGTTAAGGCACTGTCACACTTAGCGATCGCACCAGCGATCACGACAATGACACGACCTGGCGAGATCGTTGGTGCGATCGCTATATGATCGCTAGTTAGCTTCCAAACACAAAGATCTCAGCAGAGATCAACGATCTGTATAACGACCTCTGCGGTCGTTGGGAAAACCTTGTTCCGCCTGCTACGCTGGTAAAGTCGTTCATAAAGGGTGTCACACAGCGATTCAGGCTCACCAGCGGGACACCAACGACCAAAAAACGGCTCAGAACGTTCATGAGCGATCAGTGACATTGCAGCGGGGGCCACATCGCCGCTACATGTCACACACAGCGGCGTCGCTAACGTGATCGCTACTGCGTCATAAAATCGCTGATTCTTTAGCGATCTCGTTAGCGATCTCGCTTATTGTGACAGTACCTTTAGAACAAAGTCTAGTAAAACTGCTGATTTTTTTGCAGGTCCGAATAAATTTCTATTGTGTTCAGGGACATACTGACTTTACCCTAACAGATTATAACAGGACTAAAAAGGACATGTTATGTTACATTTAAACAGATCTTAAATGACCATAAAATTTTTAGTGCAATTTCTCCTGAGTGCGCAGATACCCCATTTGTGGTGAAAACTACTGTTTTGGTGCACGGCATGACTCGGAAGGAAAGGAGCGTCATTTTGGTTGGAATAGATTGTGGATGCCATGGCACATTTGAAGAGCCCCTGACATGCCAAAACATCAGACACCACTCACACATGACACCATTTTGGAAACTAGACTTAATGAGGAATTCATCTATGGTTGTAGTGAGCATTTTTTAACCCCCAGGCAATTCAAAGAATTGTATAACATTGGGGGGGGGGGGGGATAAATTACGAATTAAGATTTTTATTTTTTTTTCCCCACAAAAATGTTGGTTTGGCCCCAAGTTTTTATTTTTCAAAAGGGATAATAGAAAAAATTGATTAGTAAAATTTGTTACGCAATTTCTTTTGAGTGCCAATAACCCTGTAAGTGGTTGAAAACTACTTTTGAGGCACAGTGCAAACAAAGCTCAGAAGGGAAGAAGTGCCGTATTGTACTGCAGATTCTACTGTTATGGTTTGTGCCAATGTGACATGGCTCCCACAACAGCAGAGCTGTCTCCAAAAAGTGACATTTTAAAAACTACAGCTTTCAATTAATTCGTCTAGGGATGCAGTGATCATATTGCTACCACAGGTGTGTCATAGAATGTTATACCATTGGGCGGTAAAGGAAAAAAATAATTACATTTTTAAAAAAAAAAAATTGTTTTAGCCCCAAATTTTACGTTTTCTCAAGGGGAATTGGCTAAAAATGGCACAAAAAAATGTGTGGCCAATTTCTGCTGAACATGGCAATACACCATATGTGGCTGCACTATACTGCTTAGCCATACGGGGAGACTCTGGAGGGAAGGAGCGCTATTTGTCTCACAGAACAAATTTTTGTACAGTAGTTTGTGCACTCCATATACAGAGCTCCTAAGGGCAAAAAGAGCAGAATCCCCCCTTGAGTGACCACATTTTTTTAAATTACACCCCTCTGTAGTGACTATTTTGACTCCATGGTTGTTTTCCAGAAACAATCAGCAGTGGATGTTGCTTAGTAAAAAAAAAAAAAGAGATGCCAAACATGCGGATGCTAAATGGGGTTTAGGCACACTGGGGCTCAGAAGAAAGGGGAACATTTGGATTTGGTAGCGCATATTTTGCAGGATTTTTTTTTTCTTTTTTTTTTTATTCCATTTATCCAGTACTCTACACTGAGCACTTACATCTGGGTTTCCATTTAACTCTCTGAATGATGGGATTCAGGTAAAACTGATCCATTCACTATAATAAGGCAGGAGAGTTCCTCTGGACTGTGTCTGGCCTCTGTTCATCAGTGTCCGTCTTTTCAGAAGTGCGCAAAACTACTTTTTTATGCACGCTTAGTGTCAGGGTTGTGGGGGGTCTTCATGTAGTGCTCTGATTAGGTATTCATAATGAAGGCTGCTGACAGGTCACTAATGATCCCTCACTGACCTGCCCCCAAGCTTACATAATGAATATTGTATGCACATACTGAAACTAAAAAAAAAACGCTACTGCAGGCAGGTGACAGCCCTGGCATGTGTACTGTGTGTATAAATAATGAGCTTGAGGTTATTCTGATATAAAAAATAAATACATTTGAAATCCAGTCTTCATTATGAATAGCTAATCAGAGCACCACATGCAGACCCACCACAGGCCGCCCCGAAGCGCGAGCATATCATTAACTCAGAACTGAAAATAGTTTTTGTTAACTTTTTTTACGGCATTCTCTGGATGGTTTAATTAATGTGACCGTTTTATAGATTGGGTTGTTCAGGACACGGCATTATGAAATATGGAAATACGAAAACTTTTTTGTTAACATAAACTTAGGTATTTACTGGCAACCCTCGGCTCCCCCTTAATCATGTCACGAGGTTGCCGCAGGGGTGAGAGAAGGAGCCCACTCTCTCACAATCTTCTAAATCACACAAACGTTATTGATCGCGGCATCAAGAAGATAACACAGGGCTAACCGTACCTGGATCTGAGCCAATCAGGTCTCGATGATGTCGCCGGTGCAGAGCTAGCGTTCTACATCGGAATCCCAGTGCTTGGAGGTGTGTGAGGGTCCTGAGCGCTGCAAGATGGCCAACCGTAATCAAACGTTGGCACTGCACTAAGCTAAGCCAGCTCCAATGTTTATTTCAGGGCTTAGGAGTCGTGGAGTCGGTTTCCATTTTAATAGCGTCGGAGTTGGTATAAAATGGAGCAACTCATAAAATACATAATAAATTGGGTACAGAAGTACAATGCAGGATGTGCTGTAAATGTTTTCATAATAATTTGGGAAAGTTATGAAATGTCCTAGAAATGTCTGTCCTGTTCCTGATGTAAGGATCTGGGCTTTTAGCTGAGATGAATCTGTGCTGCACTTTATGCACATGCTCAGTAGTGACCACGGCTCTGGAGTAGGTGAGGGAAATTGAGGAGTTGGAGGTTTGGCTTACTGACTCCATTGCCCTGGTTTAAGTCAGTGGTTGGGAAGCGGTTACCAAACAAAGCTTTCTTGGTTTCTTGACATGGTCCTTAAGATTTCTAGCCTTTTTAATTATTTTGCTGAACTTTTTTAACATATCAGGAAATATAAAAAATGGTCAGGTTTTCTTTTACTGGTCCACTTAAATTACATTTTAACATATCCAGTTTTTACCATTGTTTGTGGTGTTTACTCTATTAATTACCTTTATTTTCCTGTTTCTTAAGTGCTGGCCCAAAGGGAGACAACATATACGAGTGGAGGTCGACTATTCTGGGACCACCTGGATCAGTTTATGAAGGAGGAGTATTTTTTTTGGATATCACTTTTTCATCCGACTATCCATTCAAACCACCAAAGGTAAATCGAGCCCTTCAGAGAAACTTTGTCCACACTTTCTATAAAATCAAGCTGGTCTAGTATTTCTGGAGACCGGTGTCATCTCTTGGAGCTTGTGCTGTGCAGTGACACGGTTTTGGATGCCACCTTCTTTAATTAAAGCATGAGGCCATCTATCGCTGTGTTGCTTATATTTGAGACGCTCATTTCGGTGACTTGGCCAGAAGTTTGACTAGTGCAGACTTCGGCACGTCCCAGCAGATCAGTAACGTGGAGGCGTGAGACTGTAACCGGACTATTGACAGCAATACTAAATCTTGACTCGTCGGAGACAAATATAAAATTGCAAGACACGAGCAGACGGTTTACATCTAGGACAGCCAAAAAGAAAATACTCTACTTCTCTGTTTTTAAAGAAATGACTTCCATAAGTGAGCGCAGACATATTGTATTAAGTCGTGCTCTCTTTTGGAAGTCTCACAAAAAGTATTATTATTTTATAAGCAGAAACCAGGGATCAGGTCATGTTAATACTGAATTCTCATCCAATAGATATTTTGCCAGTATCTGCTCATAAAGCTTTAAATTGTGATGTCCAAAATATCATCTAACAAGTGTTATAGACACATTATAGTACGAGGAGCCAAGGGACCTTTTTTCTTTTTTTTCCTTTCCATAATATATGTTGGCTGAAATTATTCTTTTCCACAAGTTAAATAAGAGAAATTGTAGTATAGGTTAACTTTTTAATAGATGTATTTTGGTTACATGCATATATAGCAATTGTTGGATTAGGCTCATGTGGTTTAGGTCCATTTATAATGATTGTTTTGGTTTTAGCCTAGGGTCCAGATTTTGAAAACCTAAGTGATCAATTTTAGTCACTGAAGGGGAAATGTATTGTATGGAAAATGTTCAGATAAGTAGACTTCTATGTAATACTCCGACAGGCCCAATCTGCCAGAGGGACCTAACCGGCCCTCAAACTTTTAACCCCTTAGTTACAGAGCCAATTTAGTACTTAATGACTAAGCCAATTTTTACAATTCTGACCACTGTCACTTTGAGGTTACAGCTCTAGAAAACTTCAACAGATCCTGCTGATTCTGAGATTGTTTTTTTTTTCGTGACATATTGTACTTCATGTTAGTGGTAAAATTTATTCGATATAACTTGCTTTTATTTATGAAAAAAATTGAAATTTTGCAGAAATTTTGAAGATTTTTCAATTTTCAAACTTTTAATTTTTTGTAACCTTAAATCAGAGAGTGGTGTCACACAAAATAGTTAATAAATAACATTTCCCATATGTCAATTTTACATCAGCACAATTTTGGAAACATCATTTTTTTTATTACGACGTTATAAGGGTTCAAAGTTGACCAGTGATTTCTCATATTTCCAATAAAATTTACAAAACCATTTTTTTACGGACCACCTCACATGTGAAGTGAGTTTGGGGGGGTCAATATTACAGAAAATACCCAAAAGTGACACCATTCTAAAAACTGCGCCCCTCGAGGTGCTCAAAACCACATTCAAGAAGTTTATTAACCCTTTAGGTGCTTCACAAGAACTAAAGCAATGTGGAAGGAAAAAATGAACATTTTACTTTTTTCACAAAAAAATACTTTGGAACCAGTTTTTTTTATTTTCACAAGAGTATCAGGAGAAAATGAATGCTCCGATACCCCGTATGTGGGGGAAAGCCACTGTTGAGGCACATGGCAGGGCTCAGAAGGGTGAGAGCACCGTTTGACTTTTTGAATGCAAAATTGGCTAGAATCAATGGTGGTGCCATGTTGCGTTTGGAGACCTCCTGATGTACCTAAACAGTGGAACCCACCCAATTCTAACTCCAACCCTAACCTCAACTCACCCATAACCGTAACCCCAACCATAACTACAACCCTAACTTTAGCCCAACCCTAACCCTAATGGAAATAAATACATTTCTTTTTATTATTATTTTTACCTAAGGGAGTGATAAAGGGGGGTTTTATTTACTTTTTTTTGATTACTGTGATAGACCCTATCACAGTGATCAAAATGAACCAATAGGAAAAATTTCCTATTTTTGCGGGGTGTCGGCCGGCTGATCTCAGTGGGCGCACTGCGCATGTGGCCGCCATTTTCTTCCCGGAAGAAGACGCATCTGGCCAGGGGACTTCACGGGGGGATGCAGGGACACCGTAGGTAACCAGGGTGGGAATCGGGTGGGGGGGGGCCCATTTCTCTCTCCCCTGATGTGCGATCACATCAGAGAAGAGAGAAATTAAATGGGAAATCGGACTTCTTTTTTTTTCTTTTTGCGGTCGCCGCTATTCAGTTAATAACGGCGATCGCAATACTGAGATCGCTAAAAACCGACCCGAATCATGTTCTCTGGGGTCTCAGCTACCATCAGTAGCCGAGACCCCGGAGAAATTCCAACACTGGGGGGCGCTATACACTTAGTTCTCAGTGCCGTTAAAAAACGGCGCTGAGGCACAAGTACACTTAACTGCCGCCGTTAAAAGGCGTATCGGGGGTCGTTAAAGGGTTAATCCATAGAAAGTGGTCTTGAATAGGGGACACCCCTCTTTGTCCACATGCTCTGATAGGACATGGTGAAAGGAAAGACGACCCTTTAAAGGGAACCTGTCACCAGGTTTTCCCCATATAAAGTAGGGCCACCACCTGTATGCCCTCATATACAGCATTCTAAAATGCTGCATATAAGTCCCCAATGTGCTCTGCATAGTATAACACAAAAAACAGCTTTTATTATTCTCCCCTACAGTGCAATCTGCTCCTGTGGTTGTCACAGGTCTTGATCTAGCGCTTTTTCTCTACTTGTGATCACCGTCCTCCTTTTTGCTTCATGTGGATAATGTGTCTTATGTCATCCACACAGTGCTCCTGCTAGTTGTACTTTTCTTTGCTTTGCCGAGGGCAGAGCAAAGTATTGAGCATGCGCCGGCACTCTTTGTGCTTTTCCCCACTCATGCGCATTTTGCTCTGCTCTTGGCAGAGTACGCCTGTGCAGAAGCACAGTAGGGGACACGGTGTGGATGATGTAAGACACGTTATTAATATGAAGCAAGAAGGAGGTTGGCAATCGCAAGAAGAGAGGAGGCACTGGATCACATAAAACGAAAGTTATTTTTTGTGTTATTCAGAGCACATTGGGGACATATATACAGCATTCTAGAATGCCTTAACAGAGGGAGTACAGGTGCTGCCCCTACATTATATGGGCAAAGCCTGGTGACCAGTTCCCTTTTAATTAGAGAAAAAAATAAAAATGTTTAAGCAAACCCACAAATAGCTTGGCAGGCGGGTATGCGATTCTGACAAAACAAAAGTAAGGAAAACGCAAAACAACAATCAGCAATATTAACGAAGTTGTAGATTTTGCACACTTAAAGGAGTTTTCCCATAAACATAAGTTCATTTTAATCAGTAGGTCTTGAAATAATAATATTTCCACAATTGAATGTGTTTAAATAAAATGTTCATGGGAAAACTCCTTTAAGTTCTGCAAAAATGTTGCAACTTTTGTGGTTTTCGATCAGTCACCCACCACTTTTCTAACTTGGCGATTCTAAGCTAAAGGGATGCGTTACCAATCACATTTCAACAAATGCACTATAATTTAGGATGGAAAGTGGCTTAATTTGTAGTGTGAATCGATTGTGGTGCATAGCCGTAGTGGATTACATCAGCCTCGAAAGATGCACCAAACTCATTAATGGGCGAGTGTTGGGCCTGTTAATGAGTTTGTCGCTTATTACTCCAGATGCTTTTTCTTTATGACTCTTGATGAATCAGCCTCTAAATACTATATGAATGAAAGAGGGAATTTGGGTACTTTGGAGGGGCGAACAATATTGGGCAGGAGAGCAATAACATTAGCAGACTTGACAATTGGAGAACAAAACTGTAAATGACATGTTAACCTCAAATCTGCTGCATTCCAAATTGATTATCTGTGTTCAGTCTTCTGCAAAATAATGTGGATCTTCTGCTGAATTGAAGGAATTTCATGTTTTTTTTCTGTCAATTCAGACCTAAATGAGTTCTTTGCTTTAGGCCGTGTCACACTTGCGAGAAACTTGCACGATTCTCGTTCGAGTTTCTCGTATCAACACCCGTCACTGCCGCCGGCACTCGGACCGGAGCGTGCGGCTGCATGTATTTCTATTCACCGCTCCGGTCCGAGTGCCGGCGGCAGTGCTGGGTGTTGATACGAGAAACTCGCACGAGAATCGTGCAAGTTTCTCGCAAGTGTGACACCAGCCTTAGGCAATCCCTTCTTTGTAAGAGTCCACTGGCAAAGAGCTGATCATAAAGTATCCCTCTTACAGGGATCCTAGAGATTGGTGCTGATACTTAGCAGCAAGTGTTCAGTTTCCCTGCAGCACTACCAGAGGGAAAATTAAGCATTACACAGTATTCAGATAAATCCATGGCTAATCGGTCTAATGCAGCAGAGACCGAGTCCTCTAGAGATAAGAGTTTTTTGTAACCGTGGTCCACTCAGGACAAAAGGCAATAAAGAAACTCTTTAATTCTACATTTTCTAATAGTATATATGAAAGATATATCAAAGTGGACCTTTCCATAAATATTTATGACCTGATCAGTTAATTAATCCCATTTCCACCTATTTCCAGGTTTTTTGTTGTTTTTTTGTTTTCTCCAACTGTGTCCATATTCATAAGGACTTATTAATATTAACATGTAGCGAGTAAAGTATGATGTACTCAGCGTCTTATCAGTATTACCATTGTGTTTACACCTAATGCCCCCTTGATTTTCTTGAATTTTAGGTCACGTTCAGAACCAGAATCTATCACTGTAATATCAACAGCCAAGGAGTCATCTGCTTGGATATTCTGAAAGATAACTGGAGTCCGGCATTGACTATATCAAAAGTTTTGCTATCTATTTGTTCCCTCTTGACAGACTGCAACCCTGGTAAGCCGATATATGAGGGAAATGGGGCGATTCAACAGATTGTAGGAGTAATCCAATAATACTTGCATCAAAGGCTAGATGTATGGTTGAATGAAGTCCTGTGGCCGCCATAAAATGGACAAATTAGCAGTGGTCTCCAGACAGTGGCAGCTTCACATCTACTGTAGGCTGACCTGTGAACGTTTTCACTAACGTCTTACCCCATAGCCTAGAAAATAGAAGACGTTGAACAGACAACACTCAGGAGGATGTAGTGTGGTGTAACATTCATTACAACTGCAATAAAATGCAGAGATTTCGAACATCTGAGCCAAAATACGCTGTGTGCACAAGTATTAGGCAATTTGTATTTTTGGTGATTAATTTTATTATTGAAGAACTAAAGAGCTGTCCGTCAATCCAAATTGTTAATAAACCTGAATATTTAATAATGTAAAAGTGAGGTTTTGATCTGTGGACGATCAACTTTTTGAGCAGCACAGCCCCCCTCAGACACTCATCAGAGAGGTGACCGATTTCCTTCACCCTAAGGCTATGTTCACACGTTTTTGCTGCATTTTTTTATGCAAATTAAAAGTTGCCTTTTACAGTACCAGGAAAAGCTGTGAGATTTCAGAAATCTCATACGCACACATATTTTTTTTGTTTGTTTTTTTCCTGATTGAAATGGAAAACCGCAGTGTTTTTGAAACCTGCAGCATGTCACTTTCAGCGTTTTTGCAGCATTTTCTCACCCATAGAAAGCAATGAGTAAGTGCAAAAACACAGCAAAAAGTGCAAGCATCGGGTTTTGCTACGTTTGTGGTGCAAAAAACTCAGCAAGTTGCATCATGTTCTTTTTTGAGGTGGGCACTAAACTTTATCAGAATGCACAAGAGACAAATGTACCTGCAAAAAAAAAAAGCAGCAAAACTTACTTTTTGTAAGCAGTTTTACAGCCAAAAGAACAGGTTTCAGAAAAAAATGCAGCAAAAATGCAACATGTAAACATAGCCTTAGGCAACATTCACACATTGCATTTTTGCTGCTTTTTTAATGAAAACGTCTCAATAAGGTTTAAGTCAGGTGAGGAAGGGGGCCATGTCATTATTCTTTTATCTTTAAGGACTTTACTGGCAACCAAGTGGTGGAGACATTGATGTTGCGATGGAGCATTGTTCTGCATAAAATCATGGTTTTCTAGAAAGATGCAGACTTTACTCTTCCACTGATTGCAGAAAGTGTCTTCTAAAGCTGGCAGTAGGTTTGGGGGTTGATTTTTGAGTCAATCATCAACCCGGTAAGGTTAAACTAGCTCATATTTAACAATACTAGGCCATAGGAGTACCCCACCTCCAGCTTGCTGGCCTCTGAGTGGTAGTGGAGGTCTGTGCCCGTTGCTGATCCAGCCAAGGACTCCGATCTCATCAGTCCATAAACCTTTGAAAAATCTGCTTTCAGACATTTCTTGGCCTAGTCTTGACATTTCACCTTCTGTGTCTTGCTCATTGGTGGTCGGGATCAGTCTTCCTTACTTTGGCCATGTCTCTGAGCACTGAACACCTTGTACTTCTGAGCCTCCAGGGAGGCTGCAGTTCTGGAGTATGACAACACTGGAGGATAATGGTTTCCTGGCCACTAAACGTTTGATTTCTTCTCAAATCTTTCGCCGTTAATGTGCATCTTTGTTTTTTTTTTTTTCAAGATGCTTTTTGTGACCCTGTTTACTATTTGCAAAAAACAAAGCCTAAGATATTGGGGCAATCACAGATCTATCATATCAATTTCACAAGTGTTGCCTCCTCTGTAAGACTTAAAAAAAAAATTGGGCTTTTCAGAGTCAGTTAAATCTTTTTTTTTGGCCCATTTTACCTGAGGAAAACAAGCTGCCTAATAATTCTGCACACCAACGTAAAGGGCGTTGTGTCCTTAGGCCTCACCGTGATAAAGGGCGTTGTGTCCTTAGGCCTCACCCTCCCTCATTACACAAATACACATCACCTGCTCTGCTTCGTCCAATAAGCATTTAAGTTCATACAGCGCTGAGTTGGAAAATTTGCATAAAAATGATGATATGGTGAGAATACTCATCAAATAATTATGCGCACATGTTATTTTGAAATATTAAATCATGGCATTAAACAATATTTCCATATTGCTATAAATTAGTTATTTGAAAAATGTGATGTAAAATGCAAGCTCTTTCAGTCGTGATCTCTTCTGAAGGTGAAGCTTTGCTTCTTTTGAATACACTTACAAGTCTGATTTAAGTGTTGTCATGTCTGCTGTAAATTATGTCCTTACAGTGATAATTTCAGTGCAGAACAGATGGCGAAAGTTTAATGCAAAGTACTGTGTGTATTAAAATCAGTGTGCTGCATGGTGTTCATGGAGGAAAATTTCTTTCAATGATAAGATACATTTTTGGAGATCCTTTTGATAAAATTGGGTTCAAGAAAGACCTTTCTTCGTAGAGTTGAGTGGTTGACGAGTGCTGTACTCTTGCAGTCTCCATCAGCTCTTGGACTTTGGAGAAGTCGGGGGCTTACTCGATCATAAACCCACTCAAACCCATTGCACTTTTGATGTAAGGAGGAATGTGGACATCAGACTCTCATCGTAGTTCGGGTAATTAGCAGAGGGGCACCCGATGTACATTTATTATCTATCCCATGGCAACTCCTACCAACTCCAATGCTAGCTATACAACTTCCTGTTTAACTGCATATAAGGGTCTCACTGGTGGAACACAAATTTATCAGTTATCTTATGGACACACTACATTGGACAACATTAAAAATGTTGGAAGGGCATCATTATTAAATGGAATCTGATGTCTGTAGGTAGTAGCTATTTAGAACTCCAAAACAGTCGGCACTCCACTGTAACGATGGTGCACAAGGAAGATAAATAGTGCTGTAGAAAGCCCGGGAATGGGCTGTAGCATTCAGTTGGATCGGTATTGTGTGATAAATATATAAAGTTATACCTTCCATGATTGCCGTGACTTTTTCTGATTTTGCTGTTTAATCTGAGCGCTACATGATATAGGGGCAGAAAAGCCAGTTCCAAGGATGTACCACTTACTAGGCTGTGTTGTTTCAACAAAATCAATGTTTTATCAGAAGGAGGTTATCGCTACAGGACTTGGCGTTTCTTGTCTACTAGTCATCAGTTCTTTGTAACCCCGCCTCCACCACTGATCAGCAGCTTCCTGCCAATACAACAGTGTATGTAGAAAGCTGCCAATCAGTGGTGGGGGTGGGGTTATATAGAGTTTAGCATTCTGAGCACTGCTAGATCTGCAGCAGAGAACACTGTGATTTGTATCAAAAATACAGCATGAATCCCAGCAAGTGACACATCGCTGGAATCTGGGGCTACAGGACTTGGCGTTTCTTGTCTACTAGTCATCTGTTCTTTATAACTCCGCCTCCACCACTGATCAGCAGCTTCCTGCCAATACAACAGTGTATGCAGAAAGCTGCCAATCAGTGGTGGGGGTGGGGTTATATAGAGTTTAGAATTCTGAGCACTGCTAAATCTGCAGCAGAGAACACTGTGATTTGTATCAAAAATACAGCATGAATCCCAGCAAGTGACACATCGCTGGAATGTGGGTCTCCGCGCCTACATCCTGTTGCTCTCAGATTACATAGCAAAAATCTGATGAAAGATTCCCTTTAAAATAGATACGAAGGTAGGAGTCTGCAATGTGAAAACACAAACCAACGATTATACAAAAGTAAAAGATTTACCGAAAAGATATAAAGAAATCTGCACACACCTGCAAGCATAATAAAAAAATAAATTGGTACATGTACAGTGCCTACAAGTAGTATTCAACCCCCTGCAGATTTAGCTGGTTTGATAAGATGCAAATAAGTTAGAGCCTTCAAACTGCAAACGAGAGTAGGATTTATTAACAGAAGCATAAATCTTACAAACCAAAAAGTTATGTTGCTCAGTTGAATTTTAATAAATTTTAAACATAAAAGTGTGGGTCAATTATTATACAACCCCTATGTTTAATATTTCGTGGAATAACCCTTGTTTGCAATTACAGCTAATAATCGTCTTTTATAAGACCTGATCAGGCCTGCACAGGTCTATGGAGTTATCTTGGCCCACTCCTCCATGCAGATCTTCTCCAAGTTATGTAGGTTCTTTGGGTGTCTCATGTGGACTTTAATCTTGAGCTCCTTCCACAAGTTTTCAATTGGGTTAAGGTCAGGAGACTGACTAGGCCACTCCAACACCTTGACTTTTTCCCTCTTGAACCAGGCCTTGGTTTTCTTGGCTGTGTGCTTTGGGTCGTTGTCTTGTTGGAAGATGAAATTACGACCCATCTTAAGATCCTTGATGGAGGAGCGGAGGTTCTTGGCCAAAATCTCCAGGTAGGCTGTGCTATCCATCCTCCCATGGATGCGGACCAGATGGCCAGGCCCCTTGGCTGAGAAACAGCCCCACAGCATGATGCTGCCACCACCATGCTTGACTGTAGGGATGGTATTCTTGGGGTCGTATGCAGTGCCATCCAGTCTCCAAACGTCACGTGTGTGGTTGGCTCCAAAGATCTCGATCTTGGTCTCATCAAACCATAGAACCTTGAACCAGTCTGTCTCAGAGTCCTCCAAGTGATCATGAGCAAACTGTAGACGAGCCTTGACATGACGCTTTGAAAGTAAAGGTACCTTATGGGCTCGTCTGGAACGGAGACCATTGCGGTGGAGTACATTACTTATGGTATTGACTGAAACCAATGTCCCCACTGCCATGAGATCTTCCCGGAGCTCCTTCCTTGTTGTCCTTGGGTTAGCCTTGACTCTTCGGACAAGCCTGGCCTCGGCACGGGAGGAAACTTTCAAAGGCTGTCCAGGCCGTGGAAGGCTAACAGTAGTTCCATAAGCCTTCCACTTACGGATGATGCTCCCAACAGTGGAGACAGGTAGGGCCAACTCCTTGGAAAGGGTTTTGTACCCCTTGCCAGCCTTGTGACCCTCCACGATCTTGTCTCTGATGGCCTTGGAATGCTCCTTTGTCTTTCCCATGTTGACCATGTATGAGTGCTGTTCACAAGTTTGGGGAGGGTCTTAAATAGTCAGAAAAGGCTGGCAAAAGAGATCATTAATCCACACATGTGAAGCTCATTATTCTTGGTGCCTGAACTACTTCTTAATACTTTAGGGGGACCAAACAGAATTCTTGTGGTTTGAGGGGTTGAATAATAAATGACACTCTGAATTAACTTTTAACGTTTAAAAAAAAAAAAAAAAAAAATTAAAACAAAAATTTTGGCTGCAGTGCATTTCCCACTTCCAGGCTGATCTACAGTACAAATGTCACAATGCCAAGTTAATTCCGCATGTGTCAGCCAGCTAAATCTGCAGGGGGTTGAATACTACTTGTAGGCACTGTATATGGGGGTGAGGACAGTTAGGAAATATAGGGAAAGGGAACGCATGCGTTTCGCTGCTCCCAAATTCAGCTTCATCAGGGGTGAGGTCAGGAGGAGAGCTGGCTAGTTGGTCACACAGATTGGCAGAGCTCTCCTTGCACGTTGATTCTTACTAAATTCAGTAAACCGAGTGCAGCCACAAGAAGGGCACTAGTTTAACGCTAAAAAAGTATCATGTGCAAGTTTCTGCGCACTCAAACCGCATAGTATGGTGACAGGTCTCTCTTCTATTAGCCAAAACAGCACAAAGAAATTGTAAATGTTTAATGAATACCACAAACTCTTAAGTCGGGTGCATTTATACGGAGATTGTTCCTACTGCCTCTTCCAGCAGCGGCTGCTTGCTCGGTGTACACAGCAGCCCATCAGATGCTATGAAATGGGGGCTGACATTGCCCTCCGATTTCCTTATGTGCCTGATCTTTTTGATCTCACTTAGAAATCAAACGCAACAAATATACAGGGTGACCCAAAAAATCCACAATTCAAGATGAAAAACATCCGTATAAAAGATTTCTTACTAGATTTATATAGACAACAAAGGGTAGCTGTACGACATGTTTGACTTCTGTAATCCCATTAATGCTCAAAGTGGTCACCATTCGCATCCAGACACTTCTGATTTTAGTCCTGTCGGGGCTTGCATGCAAAACCTCCGTCTCCGCCCCTCAAAAAAAATTGTGATTCGGGCATATACGCCTACGGGGTCATAGACTATAAAGTTGCCGACCGAGTCAACATATGCTCTTACATGCATCAATTTCGGGTGCATTCGCCTAGTGGAGGCGGACACACAGATGCAATCTACTATATCTGAGTGTCCACCTCCAGAGGCATATACGCTTGAAACTGATACACCTCAGAGGACACATTGGCACCTTTATAGTCTATGGTCCTGTCTGTGCATACGCCGAATCCGGTTTTGCTGGGGGTTTAGGATGCAAGCCATAAGGGGGCCACTGAATGTGGGCAACAACGCAATGTGAAATGAGCTTTACAGAGAGCAGGCCTATGCCTGAACTATGCCACGGTTACTTAGGGCAGCTTGGTTTTATAAGAATTTTCTTTAAAGCTTATGTCGTCACTTCTTTGAAAAGTTTAAAACAACTAAACACAAAGCATATTTATAGGACACAAAACTGACTTGCATTTACAGCCCCTTCATTCTTCATCAGTGCATTTGACGATGTTGCACTTGCTGGAGTTGTTTGCACCCATTGGATGTATTACGGTGGAATATCTTGCTGATGTAACCTCTTTTTTTTCTTCTTTGTAGCTGACCCCCTGGTTGGAAGCATAGCCACTCAGTATTTGACCAACAGAGCAGAGCATGACAGGATAGCCAGGCAGTGGACCAAGAGATACGCTACATAAACTGTACAGCGTGAAGAAGCACAAGGCATCTGTACAACCTGCAAGGAATCTTTATAGCCTTTACAATACGGACTTCTGTGTATATGTTAAACTGATTCTACTCTCTGCTTTTATCCTATATGGTTATACTGCCCCAAACAAGGTAAATGCTATCAAGAGTAGAAGTTTGTAGCTGTAGATTAGTCATGTTAAAATGCCTACTTGCAAGTCTTGCTTCTTTGGGATATCAAAATGTATTTTGTGATGTACTAAGGATACCGTTCCAAACCAAATATTATAGTGCATTTTAGCCTAATTCATTATCTGTATGATGACGTTATTAAAGTTAGCTGTAGATTACTAGAAAATGTCATTTGTATTAAACCCAGAAATATTTCCAATTATGTGGTACACGCTGTTGTGAATACTGTTTAACCTTTGTCAGTTTGTACTGAAGAATTTCCTTTATCCCTTTGTAGCTCAGAGAGCACCCAATGTATTACCCCCCGAACACAATAAACATGTTCCCTAAGGTGTACGTTTCTTTGCTCCCACGTGATGAAATCAATGTTCTTATTGAGCGACGCACTACGGAGTTCTATTCGGATTCAACCCGTCAATGTCTTTAGTACTTTTTCTGATATTCACTGATTTTGATTCCTAATGTAATTTATGGCTGAGCTTATAAAAGGAGTAATTATTCTTTTGCTTCTTTTTGCTATGAAATTGAGATAAATAGAAAGACAGACAGATATATGTACACCATATGGAGAACTATTGGGACACATGTTTTAATCATTTAATTCAGGTTTTAATGCCAGTCCCATTGCAACAGATGTATAACACCCGACCCCTCATCATACCCTCTGCCTTTTCTACCATTTGTGGAAGAATGGCTTGTTCTGAAGAGCTCACTGACACCAGCGCGGTCATGTAGTGGGATGTCATCATTATAACAAATCGGGTCAAGAAATTTCTTCCTTCCTTAATATTCCACTATTACCTGAAAGTGATATTACTAAAAAGCGGAAGGAACTGCAGCAACTCAGCCACGAAGTGTAGACCACACAAAGTTACAGAGCAGGGTCACCGAGGGCTAAGGAGCAGACGGCATAGATGTCAGCAACGCTCTGCTGACTTCATAACTACAGAGTCCAAACCTTCACTGGCATCAGTATCAGCACAGGCAATCCACTGCATATATAGTGATGTTTACGACAGTCTTTAGGCCTTCATCAGAACTAGAAGTTTACAAAAAAAATACATTTTATTCATATTTGCACATCCACACCTGGAATTCCAAGTCTACAACTTTCACTATGTTTGGAGTGGAATCCTACTTGAGCACCTATCTTAGAAGAGTGCCGCACAGCTTTCTATTACTATCAATATCGGCACAAACACTGTGCATCGAGAGCTTCATGGCCAAGCAGCTACATCCAAGCCTTATATCACCAAGCACTATGCTAAGTATTGGATGGAGTGGTGTAAAGCCTTTGGTACTAGACTCTGGAGGAAACGTATTCTGTGCAGTGACTGAGTGCACTTCTGTATCTGGCATCTGATGGATGAGTCCGGTGAGTGCCAGGAGACTGTTACCTGCCTGACTGCATTTTGCCAGCTGTAAAGTTTGGTGAAGGAGTTTGTGTTACGTTGCTTATTGCATTATACTACTCTACCAAACTTTTTACAGTTGGCATATCACAGTCAGGCAGGAAATGTTTTTCAGGGTGCAACCTAGGCACCTTCATTCCAGTAAAGGGAAATCTTAATGCTTCAGTATACCAGCACAAGCAAATTCCATGAATATATGGTTGGGGGGGGGGAGTTTGGTGTAGAAGAACTTGACTGGCCACAGAGTCTTGATCAACCCCATTCCACATCTTCGGGATGAACTAGAAAAGACATTGCGAAAGAGATAAAAAAAAAATAAGCATCTGATCTCACAAATGCTCTTCTGGATGATTGAGCAAAAATTCCCACAGACACCTTACAAAATCTTGTAGAAAGCCTTCCCAGAGGAATGAAAGCTTTTTTAGCTGCAACGTGGCAGGAACTAAATATTAATTCCTCTGGATTTAGAATGGTAGGTCATAAAAGCTCCAGTAGGTGTATCGTGCAGGTTTCACAATACTTTTGTCTATATAGTGTTCATTGACAAAAAATTTGGGGCACTGACCTGACACCTATGAAGAAAAAAAATCTGGCCATCTGCCCTATGAATCGGTGATGGAAGTGGCAAACAGTAGTGAGAGAAAGTGTTTCTGACTAAATTCATCACTAAGAGGTTTTCTTCTTGCTTTCCTTTACCATGAAGACATCTTCATTCTGACTGTTTTATATTTAAGGGGTCACAGTTATAGTATGTATATTGAGACTGATGTATGTGTCCATATAGCTGTGATTAAGGTGCATTTACTTGACATAAAGTAGACATATTTTCTATGGTGTTTCTGTTCCTGCATGGTAAAAGTTGGGACTACACGTCTTATGGGACTATTATTTTTCTTGCCTGTTCCCACTCTTGTCATTAAATCAGGGAAGCAGATCTCTTTTCCAATGCTTGTGAAGGTTTCCATGATGGCGATTATTTAATATAACCCGAGGCTATGTGCACGCTACGTCAGATGCCAACGCAGCCACCAAATTTTCCTTGTCGAAGCCGCTTCGGCAGTGATCATTTTTCTGAGGTTTCTTCACTGTCGTTATTGCAGCAGCTTTCACACTATACTATTAGTATAGAAAGTGGGTGGTTTTCAAATGGAAGCGGCGTAAAGAATGAGCATGCCGCTTCTTTTACCCACTCCAGGGTTTCCAAAGCCTATGATATATAACAACATGTGCACAGCAATGTCGTTTTGACATTGCTGTGCATTATGTACATTTTATGGAGCATTTTTGTGGCACATTTTCAGTGAGATTCCAGCCGGAATCCGGTTAAAAACATGTTGTGTGCACATACCCTGAATGGGGTATTTCTATCTCCGATCTCGAACATTTATGGCAAGATATATATCTGTTAGACGCTGATCCTAAACGTAGTCGTTTTTTCAACCTCCTCTGTGTTGTTTAGACTTTGAAATAATTTTGCTGTAGGGTTTTAAGTAACATCTGGCATTCATTTGCATTTGCTGAGCTGGAGAGTAAAAGTTCTTTTTAAAACATGGAAAAATTACTACTGCACATAAAATACTTTATTCTAATAGTTGGCATATATAAGTCTATAGTGGTTGTTTTTGAACTGGCAGGTTCCCTTTGAACAAAATGCATGTTACCGTTTAAGCGCTTGATTGAAATCAAGGGAGAATACGGTACTTTAACTCTGAATTACTGTTTTGTGTACTTGGAAGCTAAAATTACATAAAGGACGCCTTGATGGGTAGAGAAAGGTTTGATTGCTTCACTCGAAGGTTTAAAAGGGAACATAAACATGTAAGTTGTTTCCTGCACAGTTTGTCTCTCACTATTCTGGTTGATCTGATCCTTCAAAAGTACAATTGTTTAATATAAAACTCGGAGATGGACTTTTCAGGTGTTAGTTACATTGTTTTATATCTAAACAAAAAGGAACTTTAATTTGCCTAAGTCAGCAGGCTTACCTCTTCTTGAAGGTATAGTAAATTCCTACATAATAAAAGAAGGAATTGAGACAGAATCTACTCCTATAGAAGACAGATGGATAATCTCTTGCCCTTCATTGGGTGGCTTGTGCCTATGTTCTCACAATGAGATATGTACAGAGCCCTTGTTTTCCAATTCTTTTCCAACCAACACTAGTCTGGCCTAAGTTTCGTTCATTTTACTAAACTACTTTATGTGCATCAGCACTAAGTGAGGAATAAGGAAGGGGAGTCAAAGTAGGGACACATGGTGGACCCCCTCTCGCACAACAAAAACTTCTTGCTCTAGCTATCATTTTGCTTGAGCTTTTCGAATAAAGGGAAAAGGGTTGTCCAAGATTACAAAATAGTGATAAGCAAACATGATTGGATAAGGTCTTATTCAAGCATGCTCAGGTGCTAACCGAGTGTCTTTGGCGTGCTGGAATAATATGTTTGAGACCTCACGGCTGCATGTCTCACAAAGTCTAACAGTCGTGAGACATGCAGCCACAGAGTCTCAAACATTTTTCAAGCATGAACATTCGGTTAGCACCCAAGCATGCTCGGATAAGGCCTTATCCAATCACGTTCACTCATCACTATCATAAAATTATGGCTGCTTTTCAGAAACTGCACCACCCTTGACCATTGGATGTGTCTGGTATTGCAAGCTAGCCCAATTAAAATTAATATGGCTGAGCTGAATCTATAATCGGGCATGGCACTGTTTCTGAAAGAAAGCGGCCATCGGTTTTTAATGCTAATAGTTCTCTCGTCTTTTTAGCTACTTCCCCCGCTTTGTGGTCCAAATGCAGGAAAATTGAGTACAAAGAATTCAGTATTAATTGTCATTAGAGATGAGCGAACCTGAACTTTAAGAGGTTGGTGTTTGTACCAGACAGTCAGGTATCAGAACCACGATAGCTATGGGTCCACTCATCCCTAATTGTCATATGTGCAGGAAATCTGAAAAAAAGCTAACTTTAGCCAAAAACAACAGAGCAATGAGTGATGGGGGAGAGAAAGGATATAGTGCAATACCATCATATACAGTCCCGTAATGTGCATCATTAGATATTTGCCTGTTTTAGCTGGAGCCTATAGTGATCAGATCATCGTTGACACTTGCATTTGCAGGACCAGACATCAACCTGCAGTGAGCCTGCACATGCACGGATGTCAGTCATGCTGCTGTGGGAATGATCCAACTATAGCAGTGGTTCATAGAGATCACTGACTAGTAGGCTATTCTCAGGCATAAACTAATGAAAATAGTTTTCAAGCACATGTAGCGTCTAGGTATAAAACTTGTATCGTTAAAAACTGTACTAGAAGCCCGATAAAGTCCTTCTAACACCTCCTTTGGTTAAATCTCGTTTGGTTTCCTTTAACTGCCCTGGCATATTAAATAATTCTGTCTACCAACAATGAAAATATGTTGGCACCAAGAAACTGATCATGAGGCACTCCTCACCTTTCCCCCTACTTTTTTTTTTTTATTCTGTGCCCTTCCATTCCAAAATTATGCCCCTCTACCTCAATATAAAAGATGCATATTCTACCTTCAACCAACTGGGTGTATAGTATTATAGCGCCATTTATTAAAAACAAATCACACATGCACATATTAGGTATCGCCCCGTTCAGAATTGCCCGATCTTTCAATAACAAAGAACCTGATCGCTAAATGGCATAGCAAGAATTATGTTTTTTTGGTTGCCGCGACATTTCATTAAAATGCAATAATGGGCAATCAAAAGAATGCATCTACACCAACATGGTATCACTAAAAACGTCAGCTCGGCACGCATAAAATAAGCCATCACCCAACCCGAGATCATGAAAAATGGAGATGCTATGGGTCTCGGAAAATGGTGCATTTTTTTTTTTTTTTAGCAAAGTTTGGAATTTTTTTTTAACACTTACATGAAAAAGAACCTAGACATGTTTGGTGTCTATGAACTCGTAATGATTTGGAGAATCATAACGACAGGTCAGTTTTAGCATTTAGTGAACCTAGCAAAAAAGCCAACCAAAAAACAAGTGTGGGATTGCACTTTTTTTGCAGTTTCACCGCACTTGGATTTTTTTTCCAGTTTTCTAGTACAGGACATGGTAAAACTAATAGTGTCTTTCAAAAGTACAACTCGTCCCGCAAAAAACAAGCCATCACATGGCCATATTGACAGAAAAATAAAAAAAGTTATGGCTCTGGGAAGAAGGGGAGCGAAAAACGAAAACACAAAACCGAAAAAAAAGCTCCGGTCATGAAAGTGTTAAAGTCACGACTGGTACTGGAGGAGAGAGGACTTTGCGCATAAGGGCTTACAGTCTACAAGATATATAACAGAATTTCTCTGTGGGTACAGCCATGTTTTGATTTGTTAGTATCTGAGGAGAAACCACAAACACCCACAGAGAAGTTCTTTGGTATATGCCCAGTCATTGGGAAAATGTGCATCTTTATTGGGCAATAACTATGGACTGGAGGGGCACAGAAGAGAACAAAAAACTGTTCCAGGATCAGTAGTGCAGCGTACATTGGAGGGGATACTTGGATAAAGCAGAATTTTCACTGGATTTTTAAAATTTTTAATAATGGACTATAGACTTTGTTTATAGAAAATATTGACAATCTCAAATATAAAGAAAAAGGTTTTTCCCTCAGGTCTTTTGCGTTATCCTTGGTAGAATGAAAAAGTCAAATGAACACCAGTACTTAAATGCACTGCCGGTGAAAAGTTTGAACGCATTTGTTCATGCAATAGTTTTGCTTGTTCTTATTGAATTGTGCACATTGTAAATTCATGCTAAAGGTAGTAAAATCACGAAAGAACACATATGGAAGCAAGAAGTAAAGAAACACTTGTGAAACAAACCAGAGTGTGTTAAGCCATAGATTCGTCAGTGGCCGGGATCATCCATGCGACGAAGTTGTCCGACACTCGCATGTGAAATCCCAGCTCTGGCGCCAGCACTCGGGAGTGGAGTGAGCGGATGCATGTATTTCTATGCAGCCACTCGCTCCACTCCCTTGCGCCAGAGCTGGGATTTCACATGCGAGTGTCGGACGACTTCGTCGCATGTGTGATCCCGGCCTTACTCTGATTACAGCTTTGCATTTCCTTAGCATTCTCGCAAGCAGATTCATCGGGTAATCACCTAGAATGGCTTCCACTAAACAAGTTGTACCTCACGAAGAGTTCATTTCTGGAATCATGAGTTTTCAATAAGTGTGGTATTCAAGTGTGTTTTGTAAAAGCGGTGTTGGTGCACAGTTTCATTAAGGAACCACTCAACAAAGTAAAGAGAAACAATTGTCCATTAATTTAAGACATAAAGATTTGTCATTCTGTAAAATTGCCAGAACATTGAAAGTATCCTCAAATGCAGTTCTAAAATCCATCAATCACTATGAGGAAACTAGTTCTGATGAGAACCCCCAGGAAAGAAAGACCAATAATTACCTCTGCTGCAGAGGATATGTTCATCAGAGTTACCAGCCTCAGAGATGCAAATTGACAGCAGCTCAGATAACAGCCCTCATAACTGATGCACAGACATCAATTGGCAGACACATCTTGAAATCAACTGTACAATGGAGACTGTGAGAAGCAGGCCTTTATGGTCAAATTGACTCAAAGAAGCCACTATTGAGGACTGCAAATAAGACCTGTTTGGGCCAAGGAATGCACATTAAATTAGTGGAAGTCTGTCCTATGGGATAATCAGCCAAAATGTGAGTTTTCGCAACAACCATGTCTTTGTGATACTCAGAAATTTTTTTTACGTGTGGAGCTAAGCATGATCATGGAGGAGGAGGTGTGATGGTGAGGAGGCATTTGCTAGGGTCAATATTGGTGATTTATTCCAAATTTAAGGCACACTTAGCATGTCTTCGACCATATTCTGCAACAACATGCCATGCATTTGGTTTGCACTTAGTGGAACCATTATCTGTGTTGGTACAGGACAATGATTCAAAACGCCTTCAAGGCTGTGTAGGGGCTATGTGTGATCAAAAAGGCGAGGTAGAGAGCTGCATCCGATAATATAGCCTCCACAATAACCCAATTGTGAAACAATTGATATGGTTTTGGATGACTTGGAAATAGAGTGAAGGCAAAGCAGCCAACAAGTGCTCCACACCTCTGGGAACTCCATCAAGACTGTTGGAAAGCCATTCCATTTGGCTACCTGGTGAAGCTACTTAAGAGAAGCTTTTGGCTTTACTTCTTATTTATGTGTTCCTTTGTGGTTTTGCTGCCTTCAGTCTGAATCTAGAAGTTGCACATTCCAATAAGAACAGAATTGAATGAACCAGTGTGACCAAGCTTTTTACGGGTACTTTAGTTACCATTTACATTTTTTATCTGTCCTACATCATCTGACTCAATACTCTATTAAAGTGCTGCTTTCCTTATCTTGTGGATTATCTCTTTGGTGGATGATGTGGAGCAGGTCCATCTGAAGCTTTGCACTACTTTAGTTCTCTATCTGCCCAGGCGTTTTGTTCAAATTTTCTTTTTCTTGTCTTTTCGCTAAATAGTAGGACAGTACTGTAGTAGTTGCAAGTCAAGGTGTCATCACTGTTGGCATGACCACTTTACTTTGAATGACTTTCCACTCGAGACATCAATCAAGGTCGAGCCGTCGTGCTAACAGAACACCTTGACAAGTCACCGCTCGCACAACTGTTAGTGGTCTTCATAAGTTTCAGCAGTTTTATAAATTATTTTCCTGCCTAATAGTAAAACTGAGGCTTTAAACATGAGCATGATTAGAACTGGGTTTACCAGCTCTAGAATGAGTATAGTTTAATCACATTAGCTCTAGTCATAGATTCCCTTTAATGTGTAATGTCCAATGATACGTAACAGTGGACAAAATATCACAGTGACCTGCTGTAATTAGATCATGCACTCATGTAATAAATTCAAAAGATGTAGTATTGGCGGCTAAATATTGCATTGGAGAAGAAAGGATGGTGGTGGCATTAGCTTGAAAAACATTACAGCAATGAAGCTCAGCGACCAACTCTTCTGATTGAGTGCCATTCCATGTGTGTATTTATAGCTATAAAGACCTACAGATTATTTATCTTCAAAGGTTGCTGCTTGCCTTTATAAGCCTTGTCTCCTTATCCTCTATGGGTTGTATCAGTTTTTAGGTTTTACATCTAGCGTGCTTCACTGTAAATCGTTACCTTGCACTTTCACATTGTGTTTGCACAGCTATTCCTCTTGATCTAGGTAGGAATGTTCGACTGCTTTGAATCCAGCAGCAATATGACAGATTTGTGTGCTAGTCAATAGTCTTAACATGACTTTTCCTAGTCAATAATCATTAAAGTTATTCTGTAAAACAGATGTCATGATTTCACTTCCAGACGTCTCCTAAGAAACATTCCAAAAAACAAATTGGCTTGTGTGTTTACATTGGGTTAAAAGTGATGGATGCCAGGAACCTGTCAAGAGAATTGACAAAAAGGAGACTTGCTCTTGGCTTATCTAAAGGTCATCTAGAAAAAGAGTGTTGAAGAATAGCACATGTTGTCTAATAAACCCTAAAACACTATATCAGGATTCTTAAAATGTGATAACCTAATAGAATATGGAAGAATTTTCAGTACTTCATGAGAACAAAATGGTTGGGTGGACATACTCCCTTTTTCTAACCCCTTTACGACCTAGGACGTGTATATATATGTTATATGTTGTGTCCCTGCACTCCATGCAGGCTCCGCGCTGAGTCTGCATGTTTTCCGACACGTATCAGCTGATTTCATCAGCTTACATGTGCCCCTAACAGCCGCGGATGGAATAATGATCCACCCGCGGTTTTTAACATGTTAATCTCCGACAGCTTCATTTAACATGGCTCGTCGGAAGTGCGTCACAAACCCCACCCACCGGTGCCCAGGTCACATGACCACGGGGTGCCAATGGGTTGGCATGACAACCCGGTTTCTGCAGGAGAGCCCTGTGGTTGTCATTGCCGGATTGCTATGAGTGCCGCCCTGTGGCTGGCGCACAGAGCAGATGAACATTTTAGCTACACATAGCAGGGCTGAAGCCCTGCTATGTCTAGCACAGGCAATCGGATGATCGCAGCTTCCAGTCTCCCATGGAGACTATTGAAGCAAGTGAAAAAAATGTTTTAAATATTAAAAAAATATAAAAGTTCAAATCATCTTCCGTTCCCATATTCAAAATAAAGCAATAAAAA
>VIAB01001590.1:88390-102534 GCA_009801035.1 Oophaga pumilio | reverse complement strand
TATTTTTATGCACCTTAAATTTTCACACCATTTTTGCACATTATTTGCATGTTGTCCTCTTATATTCATGTGTATTATAGCACTGTGCACTTTCATCTGAAGATTACAGTATTGTGCAAAATTCTATACTTATTATTTTGTCATCTTTTTGCTTTTTATGCCCTTGTATTTCTCCTTTTCTTTTTTCCTGTTTCCCTCTTTTTTCTCCTTTATTTCCCCTTCCCTCCTTTGATGTCATCGTTTTCTAATTCGTCTCCATAATGGCCACAATCATAGAACTTCATAAAAGTGACTGCCAATGTGCACATGCGCCCTGTGTCACTATGCCTAGCGGCATCACCCGGCCATCAATAGTGTGATGCACGCGTGCATATGACGTCACTGGGTTATTTACCCTAATCATATGCAATGGCGCGGACTACATTACTCATGCACCACATTACCTGGCACCTGGTGGAGGGGGTATATACTGTATATATGGTAGGACAATAGAAAATTCAAACCTTCCAACGAAACGCACGTCGGGTAGCTGTGGTGGGTTCAATCCTCCATCATTTAAGGAAAAACCACATTGAATACTAAACTTGCACGAGTCACATTAGTCTCTCTCTTGCCCATACTATTTGATAAATCTGTCTATCCTTAATAGTTCATATCTGGAATTGACTTACGGTATATAGGATTTGCTGCTATCCATCATATGTTTTGCACTGGATTGTGTTGCTCCCCTATTTATTTCCCTCCTTAGTAGACCTGTTTACATCATTACTTCATTATTGATGAATTTTTAATATATGGTAAATAAAAAGTGATTTTTAGTTTAGATTCTTCTATCGGTGGTCTTTGTTTACTACATCCTTTGGTGTTTTTCTCTGGTTGTTTTTATGCCATGGGAGTACTCCATCAGATATTTGATATACACATTTAATGGAGACTGTATACCCCTTGTTCCCAGCCCAGCTTGATATTATGTTTTTTCTGAACATATTTGTACTTGTATAATGAAATGGAAGAGGTTGAACTTTGTGAACCTGTATCTATCTTCCACCTACTGTAGGTAGCTATTTAATTACAGTGGAAACGTGTTAGGCTGGTGTGCAAGTGTTAAAAGTTTTTTTCTTTTATAAATTAACTAAATGTAAAGTGATTTTTTTAAAAGTAGAAATCTAAATGAAATTATTATTTGGTGTGACCACCCTTTGTCTTCAACATAGCATTAAAATAACAATTATTCTACATACAGTTTTTAAAGAAACTCAGCAGGGATGTTGTTCCAAATATCTTGGAGAACTAACCACAGAGCTTCTGTGGATGTAAGCTTGCACAAAACCTTTTGTCTCAACTTTTTATCCCAGACAGACTCAATGATGTTGAGATTAGGGCTCTGTGGGGGCTATATCATCACTTCCAGGTGTCACGGGTTACCGCGACAGTGTAAAGTCAGAAGACAGCAGCGTCTGATTGCTCCTACTCCGGGGCTGAGAAGAAGCACTTCTCCTTCATTTTAAATGTGCTTATTTCTTCTGGCAGAACAGGGGTTAATTGGCCATGTTGAGAATCCCTGTGCTCACAGCTGAGCTTGGTTAGCCACTCTTTTCCCGTTTATAATCTGGGTTCTGTTACAAATCCTTGTCAGAGTAAGCATTTGTTGTATGGCTAACTGAGGGAGAGGAGTTCTAACTCAGGAGCTAAGGCAAGGGTGGAGGCCCCGGCATATTCACCTTCAGAAGTATCCCGGGGAGCAGGGCAAGCTAGGGTGCCCCCTAGTGTTTGGGACAGGGAAGGAACCCCTTGTCCCAGGTCACCCAACAGCTTTGTCGTGACATTTGCTCTGACCGTAATCATTTTTTCTGATCCATTATGGATCCAATCACTGCTCTGACAAGGCAACTGCAGCAGCTCAGTCGGGAGGTGGCAGATTTACACATGGTGGTTTTGCAGCGCCCTGATACATCTGGTGTGAGAATCTCATCGCTCAGGCAAATCATAGCGGAGCCCAGGATTGCTTTACCTGACAGATTCTCTGGGGGTGTGATAAGTTTGCTGTGTTCCAGGAGGCCTGTAAACTGTACTTCAAGTTACGTACGGTTTCCTCAGGCAAAGCGGAACAATGTGTGGGGGTAGTAATCTCGTTCCTCAAAGGGGACCCCCAAGTATGGGCATTTTCTCTCATGTCTGACTCTCAGTCACTTCAGACGGTGGAGGGATTTTCTCTGGCACTGGGCCTTATATATGATGACCCCAAACGCATCTCCTTAGCTGAGTCCACACTGCGCCAACTTCAGCAAGGAGACCGGCCGGCGGAGGAATATTGCTGAGTTCCAGAGGTGAGCCACGGACACCAAGTGGAATGATCCTGCACTCCGTAGTCAGTTCTGTGAGGGGCTTACAGTAAGGGTGAAGGATGCCTTAGCTCTGTATGAGTCTCCTGACTCCCTTGAGGCAGCCATGTCTCTGGTGATCCGGGTTAATCACCATATTTGCCAAAGACATAGGGAGTCAACTCTGTGGGCGGGAGGTCCGGGGTCAAAGGAGATTAACACTGAGCCTGCTGAGGAACTTATGCAGGTGGGGGCGACACCTCAATCCAGTAAACTGACTTTTGTCCGGCGCAAGGGGCGAGTGTGTTTTAATTGTGGTAAAAATGGTAATTTCGTAGGCACTTGTCCCTCCCAATCACATAGTAAACAATTGCCAGGAAAACTAGGTGGCCCGGGTGGCGGGGAGGTTAGCAACCCGGGTGTCCTCATCAACTCCGTGACACAATTTTTCCTACCAGCTGTAATCCACCTCGGTGGGTTTAAGGTGGACATGTCTGCATTTTTGGACAATGGGGTGGGATTTAATTTGATTGACGCTAGGTTTGACCAGGTCCAAGGCCTCAACCCATACCCATAATCACCATCGACTCCACCCCCTTGAGACGGGAATTTTACTCAAGTAATCAGAGACTTACAGCTTCAGATGGGGCTATGCACCATGAGGTGTTAGACTGTTATGTGCTAGAGGATCTTTCCTCGCCTATGGTTCTGGAACTTCTTTGGCTCACTCTGCACAATCCTGTAACAGATTGGCAGACTCAAGAAGTAGTAAAATCGAGTCTGTATTGTCAAGGACACTGCTTGGGTACCCGGTTGGCTAGGGTAGATACCCAATCTGTGCCTAGTTACATGTCGGATTTTGGGGATGTATTCTCAGAGCAGGGGTGCCAAGAACTCCCTCCCCATCATCATTATGGTCGCGCCATTAATTTCATTCCTGGTTCCAAGCTGCCCAAGAACAGACTTGATAATATCTCTGGTCCAAAGAGACAGGCCATGAAGGACTATAGTGACGCTAGTCACTTCTCACGGCCAAGCCGTGAGTCAGAGTGTTCAAGGAGTCCAAGGTCAGAAGCCAGGAGGGTACATCATAAAGGAAGAGAGAAAAGCGTAGTCAGGTAACGTTCTGAGGTCAGAGTACCGGGAGGATAATGGATCAGAGCTGAAGGGGTTAAACAGGCGGATAGTCAGAACAAAGTCCAAGGTCAGGCAAAAGATCAAGCATATAGAACTCAAGGCACAGGAAAACACAAAGTAATGACCTCACAAGATGAATATACATCTGGCAGTGGTTTGGGAAAAGCTGCTCAGTTAAGTAGGCATGGCATTTACCCGGGATAGTGAATACTTGGAGACTGCCGACGCCTGCCAGTCACAGATTGGCTAGTCGAGCTGTCAATAAACACACTGACAGCTCAGCATGCCCGTGAACCAGACTGGATGGCCATGCTGTCAATCAAAGTACTGATAGCTTCAGCACACCCCTGCACCAGATAGGACGGTCGAGCTGTCAGTAACTGCATCCCAGACACTCTGAGGGGGGGAACCATGACAGTGCCCCTTCTTCTAGGGGGGCCACCGGACCCACAGGCTTCCCAGGAAATTTTAGATGGAAGGACCTGACTAACCAATTGGCCTTCACATCTCAAGCAGGGACCCAGAATCTCTCCTCTGGTCCGTACCACCTCCAGCGGATGAGGTACTGGAGGGAATTACGGACCCTCCGAGGATCCACAACCCTCTGAACCTCATATTCCAGGCTACTGTCTACTAAAATTGGAGGAGGCAGGGATGAGGGAGACAATGCAGAAGGGACATACTCCTTTAATAGGGATTTATGGAATATGTTAGGGATACGAAGTGATGGAGGAAGTTTTAACCTAAATGCCACAGGATTGACCACCTCTAGGATCTCATATGGACCAATAAACATTGGACCCAACTTCACCGACGGCACTTTAAGTTTAATGTTCCTAGACGACAACCTAACCTTATCTCCAATCCTTATGCATGGATAGCCACAAAAAAAGTCTAGCGGTGGCTTTCCTTGTGGCAGTAACCCCAGGATGGCCACTTAAAATGGAACCATGAAATTCCTGTAATACCCGCAATCTTAGGTACACAGGCTCAAATAATTTGGACCCTGGGGAAGTAGAAGGAGCCAATGACTGGGCTTTACGAATCTCCTCTACCAACTCCAAGGTTACCATAGACACCACAATACCCTGAGGAATAATGGAGGATGGAGATTCTGGAGGAGAAAGGGAATCTAGACTATGAGATAAAGCATCAGCTTTCACATTCTTAGACCCTGGCCTGAATGTAATAGAAAGATTAAATTGAGAGAAAAACAAGGACCATCTGTCCTGTCTAGAAGTTAACTTTTTAGCCTATTTAATGTAAGCTAAATTCTTGTGATCCGAGATCACCATAATTGGATGAACCGCCCCCTCCAAAAAATGCCTCCATTCCTCAAAGGCCAATTTGATAGCTAGTAACTCCCGATTCCCAACATCATAATTTCTTTCCGCCGGTGAAAATTTTTTAGAAAGAAAAGCACATAGATGCAGGTTAGTCAGAGTTCTGGGCCCCCGTGATAAGACTGCCCCTACTCAGATCTCCAAAGCGTCCACCTCCACAATGAACGGTTCTTGGAGATCAGGTTGGATCAGAATGGGTGGGAACGTAAAACACTCTTTTAATCTTTCAAAAACCCTGACAGCACCCAGTGAACAAACCTTGAGATTCGCCTCCTTACGTTTAAAGTTCAGTAAGTGGTTTAGCAATTTGTGAAAACCCCTTGATAAATTTTCTATAATAGTTGGTGAATCCCAGAAAGCACTGCAAAGCCTTAAGATCACGAGGTTGAACCCAATCAATTATGGCCTGCACTTTTCCAGGCTCCATCTTAAACCCTTCTGCTGACAAGATAAACCCCAAGAAAAAGATTTCCTGAACAGAAAGAACACATTTCTCTACTTTAGCAAACAGAGAGTTCTCCCTCAGTCTCTGTAACATCACACGGACAAGTTCCTGGTGAGTGTGCAAGTCTGGCGAGAAAATAAGAATGTCATCGAGGTATATTACAACAAATCTTCCAATGCAATCAGTGAAAATATCATTCAGAAAATTTTGAAACACAGCAGGTGCATTAGATAATGCGAAAGGCATGATAAGGTTTTCAAACAGATCCTCAGACGTTAAAAACGCTGTTTTCTACTCATCACCCTTCCAGATGCGTATCAAATTGTAAGCCCCTCTAAGATCAAGTTTAGAAGCTGATTATATAGGTCGGGGATGAGTGGAAGTGGGTAGGTATTTTTAACAGTGATCTTGTTTAGTTCTCGGAAATCAAGGCAAGGACGGAGACCCCCATCTTTTTTTTAACAAAGAAAAATCCAGCAGCTACAGGGGAGGAGGAAAGACGGATATTAACCTTCCGTAAACTTTCGTTAACATATTCTTTCATGTCGGTCTGTTCAGGCCCCGACAAATTGTAAAGGCGAGCTTTTGGCAATTTGGATATAGGAATAAAGTCAATAGCACAATCATATGTCCGATGAGGAGGTAGTATCTCAGCCTCTTTTTCCGAGAACACATCTCCTTCAGGTATCCCGGAAGACCCTCCAGACTAGCGGAGCATATTTGTACATTTTTTAGTCATTTCTTGGAACAGTGTGGGTCCCATTTCACAATCTCCTTCAGACACCATTTCACAATCTCCTTCAGACACCAATCAATAACTGGATTGTGAGTCTGTAACCATGGAAACCCCAGTACCAATACAGCAGGTAAATTATCCAACACAAAACAGGAGATGGATTCAGAGTGAAGTGCCCCCACTTGGAGAGTGAAATCCACCGTTGCTCTCTTGACCAAATTGTGAGCTAACGGTGTCTTGTCAAGAGCGATGATTTGAATGGATCTTTCTAAACTAACTGTCCCTAACCCTAACTTCAGAACCAGTCCCAAATCAATAAAGTTAGCAGCAGACCCACGGTCAATGAATGGCAATGTTGATAACACCTGGTTCTCGAAAGAAATCATTGTATTTATCAGTACTTTATCAGAGGAAGAAAAGGGTACCTGGGAGTCTGGATGACCTCCTCGGTCTTCACCCAGACTCAGACGTTTTCTCGATGGTTTAGTGGCTTGAGGACGAGTTGGGCAATTCTTAAGAAAATGTCCAGAGAGACCACAGTATAGACAGAGTGCGAGATCTTGTCTTTGTCTTCTCTCCGCAATACAAAGACTGGCAACTCTAACCTTGGGTAAATGGACCTGCTCTGGGGAAGTATAGCATGTGACCTGCTGTTCAGCATGTCTCTCATGGATTCTGTGGTCCATTCATATATCCTGAGTAGTGATGAGCGAGTATACTCGTTGCTTGGGTTTCCCAGAGCACACTCGGGTGGTCTCCGAGTATTTGGAAGTGCTTGGAGATTTAGTTTCTGTTCCTGTAGCGGCATGATTTGCGGCTATTTGACAGCCTGAATACATGTGAGAATTCCCTAACAAACAGGCAACCCCCACATGTATTCAGGTTGTCAAGTAGCCGCAAATTAGTCTGACGACTGGGGGTGCAGGGTAAAAAATAACTTACAGCTCTCCCTGAATACCCTAAACCAGTCTTTCTCTCCCAAAAATTTATCAGGGAAGGATATGACAGGTTCGGGAGAGACCAACTGTACATCAGAGTGTACAGACGTCACAGCCACTGCCGGCAGTGATGCACTATGGGAGGTCTTCATCAAGTTATTTATCTGACCCTGCAACTGATATTGCGATGACTCCAGACTATGGCAATCCTTCGCCAGATCCTGAGTCATCTGCATCAAATTCGCCACCTGATCACAAAGCGTGTGAACAGGATCCATACTGGCAAAAAACAAAAACATAGCGGCCAGACATAATGTGACGATAGTCACTTCTGAGGGCCAAGCCGTGAGTCAGAGTGGTCAAGGAGTCCAAGGTCAGAAGCCAGGAGAGTACATCATAAACAGAAGGAAGAGACAAAAGCGTAGTCAGGCCAGGGAGGCATTTGATATGTTGAAAAGGTGTTTTTCTTCTGCGCCGATTCTTATTCAGCCTGACCGCTTTATTGGTGCATGGCTAACAGAGGGAGAGTAGTTGGTATGAGAAGGAGAGTTGAAGGAGTTATTAGTGACTATTGCTTGGCTTGTATGAGTTGTAATTCCTTATCCTTCTCTATTTCTTTTTTTTTTCCCCTACCTTCACACCCTGGTGAATTCCTCTGTAATATGTGACTATTTTGTATGCCTTGAGTTTTATGTAAACCCTTGTTTGTGTTGCCTTGTTTGTCAGGTTGGTTTACTACGGTACACAGATTTGTGCACCTGGAACTGGGCTTACCTAGGATGGGCATAGCTATGAGACTACCAGGTGTTCACTGGAGCACCTGATGGTGGAATCAGGCTTGGCTGCAGGTAGTCACCAGGCGCCACTCCTAGGCAGGCCACTGCTGACCCCAAGGTTCAGGTATGCAGACACAGATTGGACTAGGTCTCCGTTCAGACTATTACGTTTTGGATCCTTTGTAGAATGGTTACTGATGCTCACATGGACACAGGCTCCATTCAGACTACTAAATTCAAGATCCTCAGCGGAACGCTTACGGGCACAAAGTCTCAGATAGGGCAGATTTGGAGACTGGTTGTAGAAGTCTGGATACACGCGGTACTCGGATAGGCACATGTTCAGACACAGAGGACTAGGATACTGGTTCAACGACTGACTGCACATGGACCAGAGTACAAGGTTCAGGACTGGCCACACAAGGATCAGGGACTTTGGGTTCAGGACTGCCACACCAGGACCAGGGACTTTGGGTTCAGGGCATCCTAGGTGCGCATGCTCCGGAGTGTCAGTGAGTCAGTGCTGAGTCAGTGACCACATGATAGTTTCTGACCAGGGTCGTACTGGCCCACCGGAGAACCAGAGGATTCTCCGGTGGGTCCAGACTCTGACACCTGCTGGCAAATTTGGAATGGGCAATAATGGGGTGGTAGGGGAGAAAGCAATGATGATTGTGTAAAGGACAATGATAGTAGTGGTGGAAAGGACAATGGTGGTGGGGAGGAGACAATGATGGAGGTGGAGGGGACTGCATTATACCCTTTAAGGTGGGCTGCATTATACCCTATGAGGGGGCTACATTATATTCTGTGAGGGGCTGCATTATACTATATGAAGGGGTTGCATTATGCCATATGAGGGTGCTACATTATATTCTATAGGGGGCTGCATTATAACTTATGAGGGGGTTGCATTATATTTTGTGGGGTGCTGTATTATTCCCTATGAGGGGGGCTACATTATATTCTATGAGGGGGGCTGCATTATATTCCATGAGGGAGGCTACATTATATTCTATGAGGGGAGCTACTTTATATTCTATGAGGAGGCTACCCCAAACTCTGCTACATAACTTATATTATATTATACCCTGATATTAGCATGTCTTACCACACAATTGGTGGTCTTGTATTTATTTGTATGTAGCTACATAGTGGGCCCCAAGAATGATTTTCTCTGGTGGGCCCAAGGTGCTCCAGTCCGACGGTGCGTGCCACCTTCTTTCCACTCACCACTCTGACTCTCAGAGGCTCCAGAGCATGCGCACATATGATGTGAAGCTGGGATGTACACCAAGATTCAATGTGCATGCCTGGAAAGCCGAGAGTCATTGCGCAAGCTCGCGATCTGCTGGTTAATTGCAGTGACGAAGGGAGCAGTGAAGAGAAGTAATTATTATTTCAAAAGAAATAAACACACACAGAAAAGTAATTTAATTGTAAAAAGCACTCCCCAACAATTACACTCTCTTACCCATTTACAAGTAAAAAAGAGTCCACAGGTTCCGCCGTAATCCGTAATATGGACATCACACGACGATCCCCGACTCTGCTACATTCAGAGGCTGTGATGAGTGGAGACATCAGTAACAGTACTGCTCACCATGGCAGCCGCAATAGATTGAGAGTAGCATGAGAACCAGGGGCAGTGACGAGTCATGACGTCATTAAGGGTACCACAGGTCACAGCAAGCAGTTCTCACAGTAACCTCTGTGTGAGCCGCAGGGGACAGTGTAGGAGCTAGCCAGCTGTAAACTGCCTTTACCTTATGGAGTTCACCGTAGTTCACAGATGGCGACTCACACAGGGGTTACCGTGAAAACCACAGGCTGTGATCTGTGGTAACCTTAATGATGTCACTGTCATATTATGGATTATGGCGGACCCTGTGGGTTTTTATTTTTGCTAATAAATGAGTAAAATATCTAAAAGAGAGTAATTGTCAGAAAGTGCTTTTTTACAATGAAAGGACTTTTATAAGTGTGTGTTTACTTCTTTTGACTACAGCGTTAGTAATGGGGGTGTCTTGACATACCCCAGTGCACCAGGGCAATCGGGAAGAGTCGAGGCTAAACTCCAGAATTGGAACATCTAATAGATGTGCCATTTCTGTGTCAGCTGAGGGCTAGTGTTATTTGTCTGGGAAGGAGCCAATAGTCACGGCCCTTTCCATCCTATTAATATCAGCCCCCAGCTGTCGGCTCAGCCTTTGCTGGTTATTAAAAATAGTGGAGACCCCACATCATTTTTTTGAATCTCAACTTTTTAATAACCAGTAAAGGCTATGCAGACAGCTATGATGTGTTATTAATAGGCTGGGAATCTTCATGGAAATTGGCCCCTTCCCAAAATAATAACATCAGCTCATAGCTGTCTGCATTCCCTTAACTGGTTATTCCAAAAAAGGGGGACCCCACGCCAGTTTTTTAAATTAATTATTTATTTTAATAGGTTAAATATGGCTAAACACCCTTTAGTGCCACATGAAAGGCACAAAAGGGTTCTAGTTTATTATATGTAGGTGGCTTGTGACATTAAATATCTACAGGACATATATCCTATTTATTATATCTATCTATTCTATCTACCTATATCTGTATATAAGATTGCTTTATTAGTTTGTAAATTAGCTTTAAATTACATAGAGAATTACAGTATGTAAAAGCTAATGTTAAAAACGCATTGCATACGGATTGCATACGCATGTCATATGGATGCTAGGTGAGGACAAATTGCACACTCGTATAGCACTCGCATGACGTGAGTTGAAACACACGGATTCCACTCGTCCTACTTTCAGCAGCAACATCTTAGCTATTTTGGGTATGCTAATGTGAGCGAGCCCTTAGGATAATATTAGAATGGTAGTCTTTAGTTTTAGTTGAATAGGAGCTGAGCTATAGTTTTTATCAGAGCTGAAAACAACTGAACGGTGGAAGTGCTAGGTTTCGGGCTTTACCTCCTGACATTGTGACTTATGCTAAGGATAGATCAAGAATATTATATGACTTGACAACTTTTTTAACCTTTACACAGTCCCACTAAATGTTATCTCCCAATTATAATTAGCCATAAAACATTACCTAAGTAAAGAATAGAAAGGATTGTTAGTGTGGTGCCCCAACAAACGTTTCGCCCACCACAAAGAAGGCATTATTTTTACTGCAGCACAGCAGTCAATACTGTTACATATATTGTTATTACTATGTAGTTATTACATAAGTAAGCATTACTGCACGCTATTGGAAAGCCTGAAGTGGGTAATATATGAACTTTATATACTTTATATTTATCAGTTCCTAATTTTGGGTTACAATGTGTACTGTATATGTACCAGCACTTTGCCATATTCTCGCATTGTATGGTTTCAACCTTCTCAGTATCTTGATAATGGCTATTGCTGTCTGTATATATAAAGACAGGCACTCTTAATAAACTTTGACTTAGAGATTTGTGTGAAGTAAATTTTGTGGCATTTAGGCAATCCAGACTGGAGTTGTACAGTGCATGATCCAGTGTGATTGGTAGTTTAATCTAAAAGACACATTATTTTAAAATTGCTTTTATAAAATTGCTGCATCAATGTGGCGTGGCATGGAGGCGATCAGCCTGTGGCACTGCTGAGGTGTTATGGAAGCCCAGGTTGCTTTGATAGCAGCCTTCAGCTCGTCTGCATTGTTGGGTCTGGTGTCTCTCATCTTCCTCTTGATTTCTATGGGGTTAAGAGCAGGCGAGTTTGCTGGCCAATCAAGCACAGTGATATTGTTGTTTTTAAACCAGGTATTCATACTTTTGGCAGTGTGGACATATGCCAAGTCCTGCTGGATTATGAAATTTCCATCTAAAAAAAGCATGTTGGCAGAGGGAAGCATGATTTATAAAACACAGTGGACCTACACCAGCCGATGACATGGCTCTCCAAACCATCACTGATTGTGGAAGGTTCACACTAGACCTCAAGCAGCTTGGATTATGGCCTCTCCATTCTTCCTTCAGACTCTGGGATCTTGATTTCCAAATGAAATGCAAAATTTTCTTTCATCTGAAAACAAAAACAAAACCTTGGACCACTGAGCAACAGTCCAGTTCTTTTTCTCCTTGACCCAGGTAAGATGTTTCTGGTGTTGTCTATTGGTCATAAGTGGCTTGACACAAGGAATATGACACTAGTAGCTTAAGTCCTGGAAACATTTGTGTGTGGTGGCTCTTGAAGCAATGACTCCAGCACTCCTTGTGAATCTCCCTCAAATTTTTGAACGGCCTTTTCTTAACAATCCTTTCAAGGCTGCAGTTACCCTGGTTGCTTGTGCACCTTTTTCTACCACACATATTCCTTCCACTCAACTTTCCATTAATATGCTAGGATACAGCACTCTGTTAACAGCCAGCTTCTTTAGCAATGACCTTTTGTGACGTACCCTCCTTGTGGAGTGTGTCAATCACTGCCTTCTGGACATCTGTCAAGTCAGCAGTCTTCCCCATGATTGTGGAGCCTACTGAAACAGACTAAGGGACCTTTTTAAATGCTTAGGAAGCCTTTGCAGATGTTTTTGTTAATTATTTTAATTAATAAGATAATGACTTTTGCATTTTCATTGGCTGTAAGCCATAATCATCTACATAAACAGAAATAATCACTTGAAATAGATCACTCTGTTTGTAATGACTCTATATAACGTATGACTTTCACTTTTTGTATTGTAGAACTGAAATAAATTAACTTTTTGATGATTTTCTAAATTAGTGAGAAACACTTGTACTTACACATTGGGATAGGATCTTGGAGATGGGAATATCCTTTTAAGTAAAGAAGTTTGATGCTCCCTGACGTTAGTGCGAAATGCACACTGCTGCATGTCGGGGAGTCCACAATAAACAATGTGCACTAAGTGATCTATAATGGATCATTAAGTGCACATAGGCTGTTTTGGTTCTCAGCAGTGAGTCCTATTTACACAGAATTTCATCTGACTGATGAATGAGCATTTTGCTCGTTCATCAGGTAATCGGCAGCCTGTTTACACTGAAAGGCGATTGTAAATTAAGCATTCTTAAGAACGCTTCCTCATCGTAATCTTTAAGTTTAAATGCAGCTTAATGCATAGGTCCGCCAATGCAAGAGATGCTTTTTGTAGCCAAACTTCATGCTGTTTGATAGAGGTCCAAATGAGGGGCCCTCAAAAAGAAAAGGCTTTTGTAGTATATATATTAAAAAGTATATTGCCACAGTATCTTTATGACTGAAGATGTTGGTACCGCACTGAAATATGCTGCAATATATACTTTTATCCGTTTTTTCTTTACCAATTTCTTATTTTATTCAATTATTTTTTAACTAATATTTTAATTAAGCATTCATTAATTACACATTTCGTTGAATCCTCCACATTTCTGTCGTGACTTCTCCAATCGGTATTGCCCAAGGATCAGCCATTTTTCACATGCTAATTACATAGACTTGCCGAATAGATTTTCTGAAAGTTTTTTTAAAAGCAAACAATCCCTTTAAGACTGGTTTCTGTGCCAACAAGTAACGTGCTTAACCTCATATACCACATCAGGCTGGACCTACACGTGTCCAGGATTACCACAGTACTACACATGTGAAAATACATGGGGTCAAGTAGCTGTAGACTAGTAATCTAAATCTGTGAATCCAACTTTAACCTTAAAGGGTCCCTTAGAATTGAACATGAAGCGAAGTGATTATGAAATATTATTGTTTTATGTGTTATATAGAAAGGCTTTTTTTGGCAGTGATAATTTTGTTTGGACACAGTGGGTCAGATTAATAATTTGCACTTTTTTTCAAGGAACTTTTCTTTCCTTGTCCTGTGGTATTAGTTGTCATTTTTTGCACAAAGTTCTTAAAAATGGCGCAAATGATCCATGAATGGTCTTTTTTGTCTGCAACCTTTTTTGAGCTTTTTTTAAGAGCAAAAAAGTCACATGTTCTGAAAAACGTTTAAAAAATTTCTGGTATACATATAATCACTCCGAGTAAAGTTGAAGAACATTTCCACAAAAATATTGCTACTTATTAAAAAGTTGCATTTGTTAAATCAGTCTAAAACATTTGCATAAGCCAATTTGACATAAAAAAAAGCCAGAAAATTAAATGAACAACAAAAGAAAAATTTAAGAGAGGTGCAAATTTTGATGGCTCTTTCACAAATCCAAAAGTCGCTAATTAAGTGTTATTCACGCTGAAAAAATGGCAAAAATGCAATGATGCATCCCAATCAATCCATCTTCTCACTTCAGTCTCTCAACTCACTTGCAAAAAGTCTCCATGGAATTAAAAAATGATATTTGGTTAGATTCTATGTGATTATTGCTTCTTTTATTGTTTCCTGAGTGCCTAGTATACATGGGGTACATCAGATACTCATCTGGATACGTTTCATGTATTTTTAGAACCGTATCTCCATTTAGATGTTAAAAAAA
>VIAB01001590.1:34380-48237 GCA_009801035.1 Oophaga pumilio | reverse complement strand
CGGGAAGGAATTTTTTCCCCAATGTGAAGTTTACTGTTTGCCACATAGATTTTTTTTGCCTTCCTCTGGATCAACATGTTAGGGCAGGTTAGGATAGGGTATGGATTGAACTAGATAGACTTAAAGTCTTCCTTTAACCTTAATAACTATGTCACTATGTTACTATGTTACTATATACAACATGAGCCCCCACATAGCCTCCCTATTTTCAGCGTGAGCCCCACATAGCCTCCCTACATACAGTGTGAACCCCACATAGCCTCACATATACAGCGTGAGCCACACATGGCCTCCAATATACAGCGTGAATGTCACATAGCCCCCATATACAGCGTAAGCCCTCACATAGCCTCCCATATACAGCATGAGCCCAACATAGTCTCCTATACACAGCATGAGCTCCACATAGCATCCTATATACTTTATAAGCCCCACATAGCCTCCCTATATAGAGAGTGAGCCCTACATAGCCTCCGTATATACAGCATGAGCTACACACAGCCTACAATATATAGCATGAGCCCCCACATAGCCTCCCATATACAGATTGAGCCCCATATAGCCTCCTCTATATAGCATTAGCCCCCCATATACAGCATGAGCCCCACATAGCATCCCATATACAGCATGAGCCCCACATAGCCTCCCTATATACAGCATGAGTCCTACATAGCCTCCCATATACAGCATGAACACGATATAGCCTCCCATATACAGTGTGAACCCCATATAGCCTCCCAAATACAGCAGAAGCTCTACATAGCCTCCCCATATGCAGTGTAATCCATACATAGCCCTATATATAGCAAAAGCCCTGCATATACAACATGAGCCCCACATAGCCTCCTCTATATAGCATTAGCCCCATATACCGCATGAGCCCCACATAGCATCCCATATACAGCATGAACCCCACATAGCCTCCGATATACAGCATGAGATCCACATAGCCTCCCATATAAAGCATGAGCCCCATATAGCCTCCCACATACAGCATGAGCCCCACATCACCTTCCATATACAGAATGAACTCCACATAGTCTCCCAAATACAGCGTGAGCCACACACAGCCTCCCGTATCCAGCTTGAGCCCCACATAGCCTCACATATACAGCATGAGCCCCATATAGCCTTCTGTATATAACATGAGCCCCACATACCCTCTCTATATACAGTATGAGCCCAACATAGCCTCTCTATATACAGCATGAGCCCTACATAGCCTCCTATATACAGTGTGAGCCCCACATAGCCTCCATATACAGTGTGAGCGCCACATAACATTCTATGTACATACAAATATCCCATACACATAAAAATGAAACCACATACTCCCATTGCTCTCGTTCCACCGACGATCTGCCTCTGCTCCTGTAACCAGTGCACTGACTCTCCACAGTGCACAGCTGATGTGATGAAATGACGTCATCGCACAAGCTGTCTCACAGGCTGATTGGTGGAAGAAGGGGCCCTCCTCAACCAATGTATTCACCGCTGTCTGCATCCCGAGAATATGAATAGCGGTGATGGCGGTAGCAGTGGCGGATGGACGGCGAGCGGAGCAGGACACAATGCGGCCCGTGGGCCACTGTTTCAGCCATTCAGTTGTCTCGGTCTGAGAAATGGACTGGAACTGCCAGAGGGCAGGATACGGCCCAAGGGCCGGACTTTGCCCAGGCCTGATCTAATGTATCAAATAAACAATAATGTTAAAATCTCTTTATAAAGAAATATGTACATATATACAAACATTTTTAATGCATAGATAAATAAAAGAATTCATAGGAGTATGACATACAGTAAGCATCACCATTTCAATATGAGAAAATGTAGTCACATTTCATCAAATTCATCAAAGACTCTCAAACTGAATTTACATTTATTAGGGTCAGGTATGCGTTGTTCCACATGATATAGAGACTTTGATGGATTTGATGAAATGTGGTTACATTTTTTCATAATGAAATGGTGTTGCTTATTTTTTGTTATACCTCTACGGATTCATTTTTTATCTATACAGTAAAAATTGAACATCAAGAGGAAGTCAGAGAGCGGCCGCAGTTCTGACTTTTTGATGATGTTTAATATATCCAATGATAGGGATAGTGAAGCCGGCACTGATTGGGCTCATGGCTCGTGTGACATTACAACTTCACATGAGCCCTGGGAATGCGAGTACCAACATGGGAGGTGAATATAAGTGTTTTATTTTAATAGGGTAAACATGAGAAATGAGAAGTGGTTGTTGTCCAAGTAGTGGATAACCCCTTTAATTCTGCCCAATGCATGATATTGGGAGTAGCAGATAGATACAGATTTCTCCTTAACAGCTAGCTACCAGAGAATTGTCATGTTACATTTAGTTGGAAAGAATAGATAAATAGATGAGAATGGTCAACCAGGAAAGGAGGTTTTCTTCGTATGTGGAACAGCCACGATGCCTTTTCGAGTCATCCTTTTAACTGAAAACAAAGAAGAGCGAAGTATTCTCGACAGGGATTTATATCTTTAAATTAAATATATGTTTATATGCACAGAAAATCTAAGAATACCGGACAAAATACAGGACAAAAATGAACATTGTGAACATCATCTATACAATCCCACTGATGGGCAGATTCACTTCCAGTTCGACATAAAGACAATTCTAACACCAGCAACATTCAGACGTTTCACTGCTTTCCTTACCGTCACTTTGAGATCAGGAGTGGACTGTAATACTACTCCTGGACAATAACTCCCTGGATGAAGTGGATGAGGTCCAATCACGGGGTCACTTTCCTTCAGATAGACAGTAGTGAGACATGATTAGGTGACACAAAATGTTCTGTCGCTAAATTGTTTTCATGTGAAGTCAATAAAGAGGGAAGATGTAATACACTGCTAAAAAAAGAAGCAAATTGTTCTGGCCTGATAAAATACATCTTCTGCTCTAACGTGTGACCTGCAATTTGTGCACTGCTGAGCGCTGCGTTATTGTATCTCTACAGGTATATCATAAGACCTCGGCTTCTTACTGAAGTCAATTTACCATGCGGATCCATGGATTCTAATCCTAAACCAAACACAGATTTTCAACATCCCTGAGCTAACGTTGGCTTTATCTCCATCAGCCCCCCTACCACTGAATGTAGTTTCCATGTAGTTAGCCAGCAAAATACACCAGGCTTTCTATAATTCTACAGTATCAGATCAACGTAGCGAGACAATTTAGCAAAAGGGCAATGATCTGTAGCTCACGTTCTAAATCACTTGTTGCAGGTTTCAAAATATATTTGACTGAATACATGGGTGTGTTAATTGGACATATAATAAATAGCAATCAATTTTAATGAGAATCTGTCACCAGGTATTTACTGTTCTATCACAGCAGCATAAAGTAGGGGTAGAAACCCTGATTATAATACTGGGTCACTTATTGGGCTTCTTGCTATAGTTTTGATAAAATCACTTTTATCTGCTGCAGCTCTTATCAATGATGACTTCAGCTAACCCCATCTCTCACCGTGATTGATGGCTTTCTGCCTACGCACAGCGCAAGCAGAAAGCTGTCAGTCAAGGGTATGGATGGGATTAGACAGAGCTCATCATTGAGAAGTGTAGTAGATAAAAAAAGTGCTTTATCAAAACTACAGAGATGAAGCCAGCAAGAAGCAAAAACCTAATACACATTCCATTTAACAAGCGTTGTACACAAGGTAAAACAAAAAATAGGGTTTGCATTTATTTCCAAAAAAGTATCATTCTTGTTCATGGGTTGTATCTGGTATTACAACTCATCCTAATTTTAATGAAAGTAGCTGAGCTGCAGCAGCACCCACAATCCGAGGACAGAAGGGGCACAACTTTGAAAAAAGCAAACTCTATTTCCTAAACTCCTACAATAATAAAACAATATGAAGATTCTAATGTATTTTTTATTTATGACGTTATTTATGGCCACCTCGATAAAGTTAATTAATTTTTTACCATTTGTGTATAATAATACTTATTTATAATACTATATAAAAGTAAATTTGTATCTTGCCCATTTTTTGACAAATTCTGATTCATACATAGTACTTTCTATAAAATGACAACCCGAGTTATCCTTTTCAATCTCCCTAATAACTAGGATGACTAGTCTTTTAAACACAGTTTAGGATCTTGACATATCACTTCCAAGAGGTTGCCAGTCGGACACCCGTTTGGTAATCTTTCACCTGCTGGTTTGGAAGGTTAACAATCACCTCGGGTGCTAGATGTATAGATGAACAACCCTTGAAGTCACTCCTGCATTGAATGTCCATCAAGTTATCTGTGCACCCTCCCAGAACTCTGTCCACTTTTGGGACAAGAGGACTATTTGTTACTGGTGAGCTGACTGCTTCACACTTTTTTGATTTTATAGTTCACCACAATTGTGTGAGTTTATCCTAAGGTTATCATCCCACTATTCAGATACATTACCTTAATCTCGTTCTTGTAGTCATCTGTATCTGTCAATAGGTCATCTCTATATATCCTTTCCACTTCACCAGAGGGTTTTTCAACAAAATAAGTGCTGTCTCCACAATCATGGATAATGAATCCTAAAAAATAAATTAGATTAAAGAACGCACTTATTTGTACACATCCTATTTCTCACATAAGACCGCTAGTTCATCCGCCACAAACCATAACTGATACGGCAGAGAGACAATCTGAAAGTTCAAACTTTATACAGATGTTCTCTGCTAAATGAGCAAACAGCATTGTCGACAGTTTAGCAGGCCACACATAATAGATGGCTGCTGGCCGAATGACAGCCATCTCAGCTGACACTCCCATACACAGGAGCGTTTGTTTGCCAGGACACTTCTGTGTTCTCTATGAGAAAGACACTGGTTGACATGTTGGCAGGTGGCTAATTTCTGGGAGAACAATGTGATCAGTAGCCCTTGATTGGATATACCCTATCAACATCTCTCCCCGACTATTGTCAGCGGGCCACCATATACATTAGACTGTCGGGTAAACCAGGTTCGGACGACATTAGTCTAATGTACATAGGGCCCTTTAGAGGTTTACTCCCATGCAAGTCTTTCATGGCCGAGAAGGAAATAAAGCTGGATTTACACTGGCCAATTACCATGAATGAGCGTTCCTAGAAATGCTCGCTTCCCAATAAAAAGGGAATGCAATCAGACTACCGATCCTTCAACAAATGAGGAAAATGCTTACTCGTTGGGTCACATGACTTTTTGACTTCGTGAAAAGATCATTGTTTTCAGCAGCACACTGTTTTGTGTAAAGAAGATCTCTGTTGCCAAGAACAATTGCTGATCATTCAGTGCAGACATGAAGTGTGATTCCCCTTTCTAAACAGGCTACTAAACGACTGCCAACCTGTCAGCTAGTGCAAACCTGGCCATGCTCCATCAAGTCTCTGACCACTGAAAGTGAAGAGACTTGGAAATTAGTGTTATCCTTACAAGGGAGTTATAGCACTTTTTTCTTATGGGCACAGTGTGAGAGCATGGAGCTTAATTGCATTGGGACAGTGGGGGAAATATTATTATTTTGGTGGCACAGTTTGGGCAAACTTTCACTTAAATTGTTGGTTCTTTATAAAGAAGAATAAAATGCATATTATTTTTTAGGCTACCTATATGGCATTGAAAGGTATAACTTAGAGCCCTATGCTCATCAATAGTAATCTGTAAATCTGCTGCATTTTTCAACTGTTTTGGAAGAAGGGGTGAGCCCATGTGTCACTGTGATAAAGAGGTAAGCATTTTTTCCATTTGAAAGTTACATTCAGGTGCTAATATCTTTGAGTGTCCAATAAGTATTGCATATTACTTAGTTTTAGTCTCTGTTTTTTGCATAAAAAAAAATTATGGTAGAATTTTTTTCCTTTTTCAGGGTGCCTCAATCCTGAAAATGTATGGAAACACTGTGATAAAGATTCAATGTCAAACGACGACATTTTTTTCTATGAGCCTATCACCTAAAGTTGACAGCTTATAAAAGTGCAGCATAAAACCATTGTATAAATTATTATGATTATTATTATAGCGCCATTTATTCCATGGCGCTTTACATGTGAAAAGGGTAAACATAAAAAACAAGTACAGTAATCTTAAACAATACAAGTCACGACAGGTACAGGAGTTGAGAGGACCGACAATCTACAAGGGATGGGTGAGGATACAATAGGCAAGGGCAGAGCTGGTCGTGCAGTGGTTTGGTGGATACTGCAGGTTGTAGGCTTGTCGGAAGAGGTGAGTCTTCAGGTTCCTTTTGAAGGATTCCACAGTAGTCGAGAGTCTGATAAATTGGGGTAGAGAGTTCCAGAGTAGGGGGATGAGCGGGAGAAAGCTTTATGCGATTGTGGGAAGAGGAGATAAGAGGGGAGTAGAGAAGGAGATCTTGTGAGGATCAGAGGTTGCATGTAGGTAAGTACCGGGAGACAAGGTCACAGATGTATGGAGGAGACAGGTTGTGGATGGCTTTGTATGCCATGGTTAGAGTTTTGAACTGGAGTCTCTGGGTAATAGGGAGCCAGTGAAGGGATTGACAGAGAGGAATGGCTGGAGAATAGCGGGGGGACACGTGGATTAGTCGGGCAGCAGAATTTAGGATAGATTTGAGGGGTGGGAAAGTGTTAGAGGGGAGGCCACAAAGTATCAGGTTGTAGTAGTCAAGGCATGAGGGCATGCACTAGAGTTTTTGCAGATTCTAGGTTGAGGAATGTACGGATCCGGGAAATATTTTTGAGTTGAAGTTGGCAAGAGGTGGAAAAGGCTTGGATATGTGGTTTGAAGGAGACAGAGTCAAGGACTACCCCAAGGCAGCAAGCTTGTGGGACTGGGGAGAGTGAGCAGCCACTTACTTTAATGGATAGGTCTGTTGGGGGAGTCGAGTGAGATGGGGAAAAGATGACGAATTCTGTTTAGTCCATGTTAAGTTTTAGAAATCTAGCGGAACTTTAGTTAGTAGGGAGGTGATATCTGGTCCAGAGAGGTAGATTTGTGTGTCATCAGCATAGAGGTGATACTGCAAGCTGTGAGACTCTAAGAGCTGTCCCAGGCCGAAGGCGTAAATGGAGAAGAGCAGGGGCCCTGGGACTGAACCTTGCGGGGCACCGACAGATAGGGGGCAAGGTGAGGAAGTAGTGTGTGAGTGGGAGACACTGAATGTTTGGTCTGTTAGGTATGACACGATCCAAGATAGGGCCAAGTCAGTGATGCCAAGACATGAGAGGGTCTGTAGTAATAGAGAGTTGTCCACTGTGTCAAAGGCAGAGGACAGGTCCAGGAGGAGGAGGACAGAAGTAGTGTCACTTGGCTTTGGCAGTCAGGTCATTGATGACTTTTGTTGGGGCTGTTTCAGTGGAGTGACGCGGTCAGAAGGCAGATTGTAAGTAGTCAAAGAGGGAGCAGGAAGAAAGGTGGGAGGACAATTCGAAATGGACATATTGTTCCAGGAGTTTTGAGGCATAGGGGAGAAGTGATATGGGGCGATAGCTAGATACAGGGGATGGGTCAAGAGAGGGCTTTTTAAGGATGGGTGTGATTAAGGCATGTTTGAAGCATGAGGGGAACACCAGTTGTTAGTGACAGGTTGAAGAAATGGGTTAGGGTTGGAATAAAGACGGTGGCGAGCTTTGGGATGAAGTGGGATGGGATCGGGTCAAGTGCACAGGTAGTGAGATGTGATCTCGAGAGTAGGGTGGAAGGTTTGTCTTCTGTAATGGTCGAGAAGCTGGTTTTGTAGGAGGAGGGCTGAGTAGTTAGGAGGATGGTCTCTGGGGGTTGTAGGCCAAAACTTTGTCTGATGTTATCAATCTTCTGTTTGAAGAATGAGGCAAAGTCTTCAACTGAGATAAGTGGAGAGGGAGGAGATGCTGGGGGACGGACGAAAGAATTGAAGGTGTTGAATAGCTGTTTAGGGTTGTGAGACAGGGAGGATATGAGAGATGAGAAGTCAGTTTGTTTTGCTGTGGTGAGTGTGGCCTTGAAAGTAGTGAGAGACTGTTTGAATGTGAAGAGGTCCTCGTTGGAGTGCGATCTTTTCCATCTCCACTCAGCAACCCTAGAAGCCCGCCTCAGTTCTTTGGTCAGGCTGGTGTGCCAGGGTTGTCTGTTGATTTTGTGAGCTTTGGTATGTGTGAGAGTGGTGACCAATGCAAGAGCTGCAGCTATTGTGGTGTTATATAAAGTGGCAACGACATCCGCATTGTGTAGGGAACTTATGTCTGTAAGAGGGAGAAGGGACTCAGATCGAGGTGTTTATGATTTCTGAACGGGTGTGCAAGTTTTTGGGGTGGGGATTGTGGACCTGGAGAGGAAAGGGAAAAGAATATGAGTAGGTTGTGATCAGAAAGAAGTAGAGGTGAGTTAGAGAGATTAGATAGGGAGCAAAGGCAGGTGAAGATGAGGTCCAGTGTGCGTCCATCTTTTTGAGTGGCTGCGGAAGACCATTGAGCGAGGCTGAAGGAGGAAGTGAGAGATATAAGTTTAGTGATAGCTGAGTGGGATGTTGCAATGGGTATGTTGAAGTCGCTCATGATGATAGTGGGGATGTCAGCAGAGAGGAAATGAACTATCCAGGTGTTGAAGCGGTCGAAGAAGGTGGTGGCTGGCCCTAGGGGGCAGTAAATGACATCCAGTTGGAGGTTGGTGGGGGAGTAGATGCGCACAGAGTGCACCTTAAAGGAAGGGAGGGTAACAGAGGGTGGAAGTGGGATGTGGATGAAAGAGCAGTTATCATGCTTGCTGCTGGGGTGTGGGAAAGGTTGAATCCACCATAAGAAAGTGAGGCTGGAGAGGCTGTGTCAAAGGGGTGAGCCAGGTTTCGGTGATGGCGAGGAAGGAAAGTTTGTTAGTAATGAAAAGATATAAATCAACCATGTATAAATCATGGTTCATGCACATATCTATATTTTGACAGCTTACAAGTATTAAGGTTGACGCACACTGGCATATAAAATTTTGGTCCCATTTTCATCCAGAAAAGTGGGACAATTTTTTCTCACTTGTCATCCATGTGCAATCTGTTTTTTTTACCAATCAGCTATTAATCTTTTACAGAACCATTTACAGTTTCCTATGCTACGGAATTGTAATGGATCTATAAAAATGGGATGCCATACTGATGGTCTGTATGGCATCCCATTTTTTTCTTGCACCGTACTGATTTCAGAGTGAAAATGCTGCGATTTTTCTCATGCCGAATACAGCTGAGAAAAAAATACACAGAACTGCACTGTCACACTGAATGACATTGATCTGAGTGCAATTAAATTTTTTATCAGACTTCACTCGCTAGTATGAGCGAGCCCTTTATGTGAGAAAAAGTGGGTTCAACGTTTTTCCAGATTTCTTGAAAGTAACTACCATATATACTGGAGTATAAGCCGAGATTTTCAGCCCATTTTTTTAGGCTGAAAGTGCCCCTCCCGGCTTATACTCGAGTTATTGTCCCAGGGGGTAGGCAAAGGAGGGGGAGCGCAGGAGCCGCAGATGTCAGATCATACTCACCCCTTCTGGCACGGTCTCTGCACTTCCCTGCTTCTCAGATGGTCTCCGGCGCAGCAGCTCTTCCTGTGTTCAGCGGTCACGTGGTACCGCTCATTAAAGTAATGAATATGCACGCCACTCCACTCCCATAGGCGAGACCGTGGCAGGAGGGGGTGAGTATGATGGGGACGACGGGGGAAGCCATGCGATATTCACCTGTCCCCGTTCCACTGCCGCCGTCCTCTGGCTATGAAGTTCAGGTCAGAGGGCGCGATGACGTGTTTAGTGCGCGCCTTCTGCCTGAACAGTCACTGCAGAGACCTGGAAGACAGCGCGGCGCGCGGCAGTGGAATGGGGACAGGTGAATATCGCAGGTGCCGGGGCCCTGAGCCAGCGGCGACATCGGCACCTGACCCCCAGAGCGCGCCAGTGTCCCCACCTGCTCAGGACACTGGCACCTGGCCCCCAGTGACGAGAGGTGAGTATGCCATTTTTTTTTTTTTTTATCGCAGCAGCATATGGGGCATATATATCTATGGAGCATCTTATGGGGCCATCAACCTTTATGGAGCAGCATATGGTGCATATTATTCTATGGAGCATCTTATGGGGCCATCATTAACCTTTGTGCAGCGTTATATGGGGCATATTTTAATATGGAGCATCTTAGGGGGCCATTATTAACCTTTATGCAGCATTATATGGGGAATATTTTTTGTATGGAGCATCTTATGGGGCCCATCATGAACTCTATGGAGCATTATATGGGGCTCCTGATTCAATATGGATATTCAAAAACATTTAACCTACTGATTTCTCAATTAATTTTACTTTTATTGGTATCTATTTTTATTGTTTAAATGTACCAGTAGCTGCTGCATTTCCTACCCTAGGCTTATACTCAAGTCAATAAGTTTTCCCAGTTTTTTGTGGCAAAATTAGCGGCCTCGGCTTATACTCAGGTCGGCTTATACTAGAGTATATACGGTTCTTTAAAAAAAAACACTGAAGTTCTCATATCGCCCACCAGAAACGGATGTTTCCACACAATGGATTACAGAAAATAATAGATTTTTGGTTTATGAAAGTACATATCCAACTACCTACTTGTGTTGTTTTTGCTATTTATTGTTTTGTTGTTATTATTATAGACATTTAGCACATGCATTCTTTCAACTCTATTATGATCATACCTTCCTCATACCATCCATTGTGTGAGCAGATAGAAAGCACCTTTTTTCCTTGTAGAGGCAGCGGGTCAGTACTCAGATCTGGTATTTCTGGAATTATTTGGAGAAAAAAAAATACACATGAATAATGGTCAGAGGATTAATAGTATTTTGCTACTAATTTTATTTATACGTACAGTTACTGCATATACAACACAGTTTACAAACTAGCGTCAATGGAAGTTATCTTCTTACATGGAATCTCCACTAATTTTTTTGTATATAATCATGAGAAAAAGTAGTACACTTTATTTCTATGCTTTTACATACCAGAACAAAATAAAAACAGCTAGTTCTTAAAAGTCTTTAGATAAATACAACCTTAGATGAACCTCAAGACAAAAATTACACCATGCAATTATTTATTTTACAAAAATCAAAAATGCAGAAGCAGTGTGTGAAAAATTAAGTAAACTATTACTGCTTCTAAAGGAGGTAAGCAACAGCCAGTTGCTGCTAATCAAATGCCCTTGACTATCTGATCTTCAGCAAGTGTGACCATCTTTATAAAAACAATTATTGGTAGTTTGCTGGTCTAGAGCATTCAAATGAGCGTTAAAACAATGCCCAGGAGAAAATACATCAGCAATTATCTCATTCAAGCAATTGGTGCTACCTATCAATCTGAGAAAGGTTTTAAAGCTATTTTGAAACTATTCTTTGTCCATCATTTTACAGTGAGGAAGATTATTCATAAGTGGAAAATGAGAATCTGTCTCCAGAGCTTATTTTAAATAAAAGGGGGCGTTACCAGTGTGAGACATGTAGATCAGGAGAGCAGACTGTCAGTCATTACATGACTCATACTGGTAACACGCTCTTCTAGCTAAAATAAGCTCTGGAGGCAGATTCTCAGGGAAATCTGTGTCCAGCCCATATTCTTAACAGCTAATTTACATACAAGAAAAACATGTTTTTTCTCTAGATTAAAACATCAGATCACAGATATCAAAGTATAATTTTATTCAGCTTCCTATGACCTACATGCCCATATAAATGGCTTAGGAAGGTTGATCCTACTGACAGATTGCCTTTATCGTAAATGCTTTCAATGCAGCAGTGCCTCATTTCTCTTCAGTGAGTAGATATTTAAGGTAGAGTAATTTAGAAGGTCTCAGTTTTTCTACTTAATCCTCTATATGATTAGCACAAGTAAGTGATTAGATGAGTGTTCTCATCAGTGAAAACGAACAGCAGTGCAGTTGATTATCCTACTAGATGATAAACGTGGCACTTTCTACTGTTCAGTGAGTAAACACGCACTTATCATGGTAAAAACATTAACGATAACTGCAATGATGTTCTGCCAAACAACCATTGATGCATTTTCCCAGCATTACAAACCACAAATAAAGAAGGTATAGAAATTTCTGCAACCTTACACTTTCTTTGAAAAACATTTGTGGAAAGAAATATAGACTATTGTCTTATAGACCAGAATGTTAAAGGGGTTCTCCAAAAGTGAGATAAAATGGAGTCCATGATAAAATTCAAACTGCAGCCCATCCTTTTCATGTGTCAGTACAGGTTGTAGACTGAAGATGTACACCTCACGAAATGTGTGTCAACTGACAAGAGTTGTGTTAAGAATCCACACCTGGCTACCCCATCTGATGTCGCCATTATGCCACAAGGATCACATAGTGCGGTCTCACCACTTGCACCAACATGAGGTTTTGCACCCCCTGGGGACACGTAAGGTCAACTTGGTACAGGTTTACACAGACACCCCATGTCCATATGACACCAGGGAGGCATAGGAAGTGAGAGGATGTGGCCCATGCAGTCGTTCACATGGCACCACAGTAGCTCACAAACTTTACAAGTTGAGAGGCCCTTTTCATTATCACCAGTGAAACCGAGCATTGCCAGCCTGGTAGGACTTCCACCAATTCCTTGTTAGATATAAGCCCAGTCCATTAACGGGATCATATCGGGCCAGATACCAGCCCCGGTTGCATGCAAAGTTAAGCTGAGAATATGAATGTGTGGATTCAGGATTCGAGATAAAAGAGCAGTTCAAGGTTAAATTATATATTTAACCGCCTTAAGGGCAAATTAGACAATACAATACACGATGGTTATACATATACTGTTATGGGTCTGCAACGCAGGAATAGAGCGGGGGGGAATCTGACCCTGCACTAGGACTAGACTCGATCCCTATAATAGAGCAGGCGACCTATTCCTTGCGAATAGACCCACTGATGATCCTAGTCTAGACTCAAGCGAAGACCTGAAGGTGGGGGAAGGGGATCCCTGAAAGATCTAGGGACTGGGAAAAACACTGGTAACCTCCTAGCAGGGAAACAGAGGAAGCTGCAGAAACAAAAGGAAAAAAAAAAGACTAAGCAAGCAGAACTAGAGTTCCCAGAACTGCACAAAGTAAAACACAAAGCTATCAAGGCTCCTAGCCAGAACTCAAGCGGATTAACACTGATGTCCAGCAAGGACTGGGAGGCAGGTGCAGGGGAATAAAGGGTGATACAATCACCTGACCAACGACAAGCCTAGCACCAGGGGAAAAAGACCAGCAGCCAGAAACCACAACAAGATGGCGGATGGTCAAACTGAATAGATTCTAACATATAAATATATACAATGGTCAAATATGCAAATACAGGTGAAGAACAAAAGATATGAGCAGATGGATCACCTCAATTACCGATTTGATGTTCGACCATGTGTGCACTGTGCCGCGGAGGGCATGGGATGCCAGCTGGCTCCTAGTTCCTTCACAGCATGTTACTCGACATGGTCCCCACTTTTGAAGTGAACAGCAAGCATAACTGAGAGAGTCAACACGGCCTTACACAGCCTTTATTCCCTTGGTTAGTCACACACTTTTCTGCCCCCAGGAGGGTCCTTATCCCCCTCCATGTCCGTAGCGAAATCTCCCAAAACCTATGAAAGATCATAACTTTCCAACGGAAAGTTATAGGGCAGAGGTTCTGATGCAATCAGGTCCAGTCGGGCTTCTGTTACGCCTGAAAACCAAACCCAGTGTTCCTACCTGACTCCTACTAGCCATTCTACATATCTATCCACCCTGGGGTACTAGAATGGATCAAGGCCCTGGAAGGCATTCAGTCCGTTCCAAAGATCTCAAAAATGTAACCTGTGTGTGGCTAGGATGTACAATA
>VIAB01001590.1:0-10452 GCA_009801035.1 Oophaga pumilio | reverse complement strand
CCTGCTTTACACTGTGAAAAAAACATCCATAAGACTTTGTACTCACATTAGCAAAATTATACACAGGACCCTAGATTAGTGGCTACATTGGTAGTCCATGACCTACCGACTAGAGTCTGCGAACCTCCTTCTACCTGTTGGCATCTCCAGCCCATCTTCTGAATAGCAGATTCTGTGGGACATCCTTCAGCAGTGTCCTGCAAATAATTTTGCTTAATTTGAATGTCTGATGTTACTGTAAGGAGGTGACCAAGATAGTCACAAGCCTCTTCCTCTTAGGACACTGTCCACATGGATCACGTGCGGCACCTTGTCGTTTATCAATGCTAATGTGTTCCTGCAATGTTACTGTATTGTGAATGTATTTGATATGTACTGTTTAGTATAGGACAATAGTGGGATTAGAATAGAGGAGGCATACTAGAGATAGGGAATAGGAGTATTAGCTTAGGTATAGTCAGCATAGGGGTTTTCCAGACGGGGAGGAGTCACAGTGGGTGCAGCATAGAGCAGTGGGATATAGGTAGGTACTTCCTGGTTAGAGTTCAGTGCAGAGGAGATGCAGCAGTGAGTAGAGACAGTCTGACAGCTGTGGGGGTGAAGCTGCTAAGGCAGGAAGGGACCCCAGGCTGAGTGTTATTGCCAGAAGCGATGCAGGGATTGTCACTGTTGTAGAGAATGTATTATTCACATGAAAAAAATACACCTTACAGAAAAGAGAAGAAACTGTCCATATACCTAAATGTATGTATATCAAGTCAACGACAACAGAAAATTTCCAACAGTACCAGAGTAGTAGGGCGAGATGATATATGTCCCAGCACCAACTTATTGTCTGCATATTTATCACGTTGTAAATGTAAAATTGTTTCTAAGGCTGATTCATTACACAGATATCCGCAAATCATCAACAAGTTATTTAAGATAAAGAGGGATGAAAGGAGTATCTAAAATGATTGTATTGTATTTGTTAATGCATATACAGTATATGAATACACCATGCAGAGCAGTGATTTTCAGTCTGTAGTTTCAGCAATTTTCTAGAATAACCCGATTTGTAGAAATCTTGCAGAGATCATAGGAATAATTTCCTGTTGCCTTCCATTTGTTTCTGTAAGTCATCAAGAAGGTAGAGTTGTTCTAAGAAGATGAGACTTGTGAGAAGAGTGCCTCGTCTCCTTTGCCTTACAGCTAAAATGAGCTCTGATCAAAAGTATGCGAAAGGAAGGAGAGAAATTGGACGAAACATAATGCAGAATTCTTTATATATGTTTAATGGCATTGGATCAAAGAAGAGGAGGATTAATTGGCAATAAACATTAAATTTAATCCCACAAGGAATCTAACATCTGGAAGACCCTCGCTCTTGGTGTTGCTATTAGGACACACAGGTTGGACGAAACCAACAGCTATGAACAGAGATTATTATTACATCATAGTGTTATCGCATCTCATTCCTTTACTTCTTTACTTCACGTAAAAACAAAAATAAAAACACAAGACGCAGATGACATTACACAGATGATGAGCTATTAGTAAAGATAATTTAATTTTTACATTATTTTTCTTATTTGGAACAAGATGCATACATAACCGTGCCATACAATCACTCACAAGTATAGTACCTAATAGCATTATGAACTGGCATTTCTTGGCTCTACCAACGGAAAGTATTCTGAGGATAAACTCTTCTTTTATACAGAATACTAAATTGACAGAATATATCAATAAATCCTTAAGGATAAATCATAAAATTTTTGGGAAACAACTTGTAAGAAATAGACACTAGAGTTGGGTTATAAAACCACCTTCAAATGATGGACATGTTGGAACCATCACTATGTCAAAGCAGGGACTCACAAAGGAGGTTCCTCCTGTAGCGTGTTGTACCCATCCAATTTGCCCTACTGGTAAATTTAAAGAGGTTGTCCACTACTTTAACATTGATGATCTATCCTTAAGATCTATTCAGCGGTTCCTAGTGTCGGCAGCTGCCGTAAGTGCTCAATTACGGAGTTGCACAGCGCAAATCTGTTGATGGTGTTGGCATATGCAACAAATTAGGACTTATTATAAGTAAAAGGAGGACTTTATGCGGACCTGACAGTAGATGGCGATGTTGTGTAACGTTTCCTTCTGTTTAATGTATTGTATAAGAATTAGTCTCACTTGTAGTTTCACTTTCATTTTGTTCCTGTTTTCCTGATGTAATGCTAAAATGACTGTGCATTCTTCTTTTACCTCATGTTGAAAGAAGTAAAAGCTTGTTATCCCATGCAGCCTGCTCTGTGAAGTTTTCTACTGCAAAGTTGTGGATTCAGAAGCTGTGCAACAGATGGAATAGTGGCTGCAGCCAGATACTGCACATCCACCCCTACTGATTTGAATAGCGACAGATGAGCAGTACCTGCCCACGGCAACTACAGAGTTGATGATGCAGTGCAGCTCTGCAACTGAGCAGTTCCTGCCGACGCCAAGAAGGGCTGATCGGCGACGGTGCCAGGTGTCAGACCCTCACGGATCAAACTATCTTAAGGGTAGGCCACCATTGCTAAAGTAGTGGATAACGTCTTTAAGCCATCACTGTTATCTGTTTTTCAACAACTACATTTTGTAAAATGTATATGATTTTATAAGAAGCCACTAGTCTGCCCCAGTGAATGCAAACAATTTATTGCAGACTACATAGTAGAAAGATGCATACAGTTAAAATAAACTTACAGTACAGTCATAACAAGAACGGTTTACATGCTACAATGCTACAATGTTTGCCATTAATAGGCGCAGCAAATTCCTAATTGAATGCAAACAACTCCTTCATGGATTGCAGTATGACATTGAGAGGTCAGCTGAAAGGACCTGTCCTCTGGTGACAATAGCACACATTTTAGCATCTCAGAATAAATTCACTACGGCAATGATTCTAGTCCATTAAATACAAAGGGCAGATTTATCAATATTCTTACACAGAGTAAACTTAGACTAGATGGTATTAAAATGCACCAGATTTATCAAAGTGGTTCATGCTGTTTAATAAATGTGGCGTATTTTAATAGTTTAATCTGAGTTTATGCCACCTATTAGTTGCCTTACTTTGTGCCAGAAATTTGCACCAAAATTTTGGTGCACAGTATGGAATTGCAGACAATGCCCTTTTATGCAACCACATTCCTTGAGATTAAGCCCCATAAATATGATTCAAACCTTACTTACATGTCTGAAACTTAAAATAAATTTGATGTAAGTCATGAAAGACAGTTCTTTTGGTTTCAAATTATGGTATATTTCTGGTATTTATAGCTCGATAAATATGCGCTAATGTTTTTGAGTCATTTATGCAGAAGCTGCACAAGATGAGCTAGAAACGGGTTAAACTGCACATTGTAGAAATTGTAGAAGGTAAGACAACTAAGGCAATGCTCACATGCTGCTTTTTTGCTGTATATTTTTCTTTTTTGCTGTGTTTTGCTGCAGATATTATGTGTTATTTGTCTACAGTACATGTTTAATAAAATTAGCTTCATTTACCAAAAAACTAGCAAAAAAACGATAGTTGCATTTTTTTGCAGCATTTTTGTACTTATTGCTTTCTATGGTGAAAAAATGCTGCAAAAACACTGAAAGAAGTGACATGCAGTAGGTTTAAAGAAAAGCAGCAGTTTTCCAATTCAGTCAGGAAAAAAAGCGCATAGCTTTTTCTGGTACTGCAAAAAGCAGCATTTAATTTATATAAAAAATATGCATAAAAAATGCACTGTGTGAACTGAACATACAAGTGATCTCACACAACAGCGCTACAGTCCCCGATCTCTGTGACTCCTCAAGTATAAAGCAAATTTGCTTATAGCGTAATCCAAAATACAGATGCAAGTTGAAATGGTTTCACTATTCTTTAAGCAAATGTATGTTTTTTAGGACCAACAGCTCTTGACTTGGGAATATCACAGCTCCCAGGTTTTCAGGATGTTCTATTAAACCACACAGGAAAAGAAGAAAACTACTGTACACCCAGAACTTCCCTTTGATGAAGGCACTGATAGGACAACTTCCTTTATCTGTCCTCTGAGATGTGATATAAAATAACAAATGTGTAATAAATTCAGAACAAACATATATATTTTCATATATGCACTATGCAAAGTTAAAACAATCCTATAAAGTGTAGCACATTTCCTACTGATCTATGACTTTTCTACAATTTACAGTGTAAGGTTACTTTAATAAAATATACTGTAGCTTAACTTAGAAAATTTCTTGAATTATATATTATTTATAAAACAGAAAATGAAGCCTCTGAGGACTTAGTTGTTTTGTTTCTACTGAAATACATTTATTTTTTGAAATATGAAAACTCTGAAGTCTGTGGCACTGGAATAAATATAGACAAAGGTGTTGTATGGGTATTTTGGCACAGATATGATAATTTCACCAACTGGCAGAAAACACATCATAAATAGAGATGGGCGAACCCAAACAGTAAGGTTCGGCATCCGTACCGAATACCTACTGTTCGAGAACGGATACTAGGAAGTCTGTGTTACTGTTCAGGTTAGGCCCCCCGAACACCGGGTGTTTGTTGCGCTGTCATGTGCATGACAGCGTGGCAAACGCCACTTCCGATCGGCGGTAAAATCATCACCGCTGGTCAGACACACGCAGTTCCCAAAACTCACAGCTGGAGGCAGCAACCCTCAGCTGTCAGCTTTAGCTAGGCTGGTTATCAAGAATAGAGGGGTCCCCACACTATTTTTTAATTACTTAAATAATTTAAAAAAACAGCGTGGGGTTCCCCCTATTTTTGACTCCGCAGCCTTCTGTCTATGTACTTTATACACGGAGAGCCTGGTGTAGGCGGGGGCAGCTTTCTCAGCTCTGCTGCATTCTAAATCTAAAAGCTCTGATTGTGTAAGAACAGCTGCACCCAGTAATCCAAGTGATACATCAATGGATCCAAGGTCTATTTTCCTACATTATGTCGCTCTTAGATGAGGTACAAAAACCTGCTTGACAGATTCCCTTTAATAAATAAGGATTCATGCCCTATTTACCATTCCTAGTTATGCCCCTTCACAAGATCAAATTCTGACAAACTGAAAGAAAAAGAAGATTTATTTTTAATTACGTGGTCCTCACTGTGCCAGCACTGACTCAAGAAACGTTCCCAACCAAGAGTCATTTTATGCTAAGACATTGTGGACAGAAGGACAATTGAAAATGTATTACTTGGAAGTCCCCAAGATTGAGGGAAATGAAAATGATTGTCAAATTAGACAATAACTGTAACCTAGAAATGAGAAAGTGGAGCCAATAGTGTCACCTTTATGAATGTATAGAACATTGTATTGAGTCTATGAAGAGCAAATAATGGAATGTCAGGCTTTCATTTTATGGAATATGTAAGAGAAATCAATGATAAGTGTACTCTACCTCGATCTGTGCCATCAGTGCTTGCCAAGGAGTCACTATCGCAGGGAGTTCTGGACCTGACATGATTTACCACAGACCGTCTGCTTTTCCTAGTTACTGATTGATGCTTCTTTTCCTCCTTTGGTGGGGTTGGATTTAGAAGCGGTTTTGCAAGTTGAACACTGGGGCTAAAATGACAGGATTAAAATAAGTTACAGCACATCAATACTGTGAAGATTGCAAGTAAAAGTTCATGTTATTTTTTGGTCAATTTACTCATTAAGAGTATGTACACTTTGCAGGATGTACAGGGATTGAACTGCACAAGACTGGTGTAATGTTATTTTCTCTGATGAAGCCCCCCTTCAGACTGTTGTAGATATCTGGAAGAGCGATTGTCCAGAGAAGAAAAGGTGAACATTACTATGAGTCCTGTGTCATACCAATAGCAAAGCATCCTGAGACCATTCATGTGTAGGGTTGCTTTTCATCCAGCGGAGTGGGCTGACTCACAATTTTGCTTAAGAATACTATCATGAATATAGAATAAGATCTAAACATCTTCCAAGAGCAACTTCTCCCAATGATTCATGATAAACAATACTTTTTCCATAATGATGGAGCACCATGGCACAAGGCAAAAGGGATAACTAAGGTGCTTGGTTAACAAAACATTGGAATTTTGGGTATATGACCAAGAAACTCCCCAGATCTCAATCCTATTTAGAGCCTGAGGTCAATACTGAAAAAGTAGGAAGACAAAAACATACACACAGAAATTATGATAAACTCTAAGCTATCATGCTGCAGCTCTGCAAGTAAATGCAAACTCCACTAGATGGCAGCAGAGTGGAGTGAGGACTGCAATACTGCACAGAGCAGACCAGCAGCACTGCAGCGATGCTAACACCAGGTGGCAGCAGAATAGTCAAACAAGCTGGGTCAATACCAGAGAGTAACTGAGTACCAAGGGGAGTACCAAACACAGAGTCAGAGCCATGCCAGAAGGTCAATGCCGGTCAGAAGCAGAAGTACCAGAAACAAGAGACAGAATCAGGTCAGAGCCAATGCCGAGTCGAATAACGGGAAAACCAAACACTAAGGGAAACACTGAGTTGGGGAGGGAGGAGAGAGGAACAGACACGTGTAAAGTCAGCTAAACACAGCAGGACAAATCAGGGTATCACCAGAGTAAGCTACTCACGCCATAGGCAGAAAATATAATTGACACTGCCTGCAGGAAGCAGTGGAAAGAAATAGCAGTCCTGACACCAGAACGAGGCAGAGAAAAGTTAACCCCAGACATGACCAGACTGGGACAGAGGGAGACAGGACTCAATACCCAGCCTGGATCATCAAATAAGCACTGGTTAGATAAGAATAAGTTGTCTCAGTCAAGATTTGGCCCAGAAGCTGATATCCAATATGTCAGGAAGAATTGCAGAAGTCATAAATAATAAGTATCAACACTATACATATTCAGTCTTTGCATAAACTTGATGTATTTGTCAATAAAAGTTTAAATGGAACACTTCTCCTTGGAAAATGCTATTTACTTGCAGATATAAGGTTAAACTGGAGGCAAATAGCATCAAGGAAAAAGAGAGATTTCCGATCACCCCAACTGCAGATTCCAAAATATTCTGAGGATCCTGAGCAACGGATTTGTGTCTCTGCCAAGACACTGGGTTCAGACAAGAAAAAGAGACGAAGAATCCAGCTCCAAGGTAAAAAAAAAAAAGTTTCCAAAAAACTTTATTGATATTCAGTAAAAAATAGGGCTACAAGATAAAATTCAATGCAAAGCAGGGAGAGCACCCGAGTAGCTCTGAATGCTTTTCGAACACGCAGTGTTCTTAGAGTCAGCTACTCAGGTGCTTTCCTCGCTTTGTATTGAATTTTATCTTGCAGCCCTATTTTTTACTGAATATCAATAAAGTTTTTTGGAAATTTTTTTTTTACCTTGGAGCTGGATTATTATTCCCTTTTTCTTAGGCAAATAGCATGACTATTGCTCAACCGCCTAACTGAAAGTGTGACTACCAAGAGAAATTAACTTATTTCCATCTGGGAGCTGCTGACTTTCAGTCTTGGGGGTGTACATGAAGTGGCTACAGTCACTAATCACAGCACCCCTCAAGATATTGTGAGTGAAAACACTCCGGCACATTGAAGGACAGCCAACTCTACAGCTCATCTGTGCAGAGAAAGCTGTTAATCAATGTGTCAGGGTGTGTTTACAGCCGCCACTCACAGTATAGTGAGCAGTGCTGTGATCAGTGATTGTCTACTTCATGTACACCCCTAAGTTCATTTTCACCTGTTAGACTTGCTTTCAGTAAGGTGAACAGGAACCATTGTATTGGTATGTACCTGTAGATAAACCCTATATTTGTGGGTAAATAGCGTTTTCCAAAGTGACAGGTTCCCTTTAAAAACTTCTGATATGCTTATAATTGTAATTCAATAACCATAGAATCATCTGACTAAAAGATCTAAAAACACTGATGAAGCAAAGTTTGTGAAAACCAAAATTTGTGTCACTCTCAAACCTTTGGCTATAACCTTTGGTACATGTCTGAGAATTAAGATAGGGGAACCTTATAGTGTTGAATGTGTTATGTCAATCAGCATTATGCTATAGAGCAGAAGAATTGTAGAAGATATATAGGTTTTTTAGTAAATATATTTTTATGTTTGGCGACACTTTATTGATTTTCATTGATTTGAATCCCTGCTCCTATAAAGATATGAGTCCACTAGGACGTCTTACTCAGTGATTGACAGCCATCTCTTTATGCACGCTCACGCAAGGAAAGCTGACAATCACTTGGTAGGATAAATTACATAGTTACATACAGTCAAAAAAGACACAGGTCCATCAAGCTCAACCTTTCTCAACCAGTTACACATTTTCAGGGGGATTTCCGCAGGGATTTCTACCAAGAAATTAATTGTTATTTTGAATCTTTTTCAATAAATTATATATTAATCTGCTCAACTCCTACAGATCTGTAATATGCAGATAGACAGCATGTTCAACACGACACGTTCCCTTCAATAATATTTCTAAAAATACAAATTAAATTGAGAAATTATTATAATGTATTATTATTAACTTACGCAACACAAATAAGTAAATTACATAAGTCCAATGAATCTGTGCCTATCGAAAGCCCTAAGCTCTTCCCTTTAACAAGTATTACTCATGCACAGTCACAACTAAAGACAGACTGACAGTTTTCAGTCATATACAGTTAGTAGTAAAGCTTTGCCTACTAATTCACTACTGATCATTGTTTGTAGACTGACTTGAACATCGAAGTCTTTCCTGTTAAACCTTTTATTATAATAATCAGAAAATATTATTTTCTGTTTGTATTTTTGTAAGGGTGTGACAGGACCGGTCATACCCCTCTCCCCTAAAGACAGCATCTGCAGGAACTGTACAGGAATACATGTTAGAATATGGTTTTATTGCATTGCATTGTAAGAGTAATGTAAAACTCCACTGAATATTATACTGTAGGTACTGATTTGTGTAGTAAATGTATTGTGGATGTATAATGTATTTTATGCAAAACATTTAGGGATAAGCTTAGGCTAGCACAAGGTGTAGAATAGGTTATGGGATATAGGATATAGCGTTAGTATCAGATATAAGCTAGGGAAAGTGCAGTTGTGGGCACAGTATATTCAGGAAGTAGGAAGTAGATATGCACATGTTTAGGTAGAGTTAAAAGATTGGGACCAGGCCATTCAATGGGAGGGGACAAGGTTATAATATGGGGAGCACTTCCTGATTAAGATCAGATAGAGTTGGAGATTAGCTATGATTAGTTGTGATAGTAGAAGTTTAAGACCAGTGGGCTGGAGAACACAAATGGTTACGGACTGTCAGACAACATGAGAACGGCCACGGCAAACTTCAGCGGATCTCCCCGGAACATTCGGGCCCTGAGGCCTGAATTTGGCACTGAGAAGCCTGCATTAATCTTTTTCCACAAGGGAAAGCCAGACTTATACAGTACACACACAGCATAAAGGAAACGGGACACCATTTACTTGTAGTGTGGCCGAGTGTCGATACACAGCATCCTCTCAACCATAACTACAGCCTATCTTTTCATATTTAAAGATGCAGTTTACACTGGCCGGTTATTGTGAACTCATTTTCCCTTAAGTCTTGTTTCCCGATAATCAGCCAGTTTAACATCTTTACGCCTAATGAAGGCCATAGCACGTCATGGCCGGGTGTCAGTTCCCGCTCCATGCTGTGCTATGTCCGTCAAGACTTTGAATTGTCACTGCGTGTAGGTGACAGCTGAGAGGCACGGGAAGAGGTGCAAGGACTCATGCTGTCGGTCTGGTCAGTCAGTCAGTCAATTGTCCCCCGACGATTTTTGCCATGGTAACCCGGGGTCGACTGGGTCACCAAGCTACAGAAAGCTTCTGAGGCCATGCACACAGCATGGTGTCAGAAGCTTTCAGTATAGGCATAAGGCACTGCAATGCTAGTGGATTGCAATGCATTATATCTGCAATCAAAGTAAAAAAGTGAAAGTCCTATAGAGGGACTAAGTAAAAAAGTTTTTAAAAAATGTAAAAATATCACCGTGCTTAGGAGAAATTGCACAACAATTTTGGGGGTCTGCTTTCTCCTAAGCAAGGTGATACCCCATATGTGGGTGAAAACCACTGTTTGGGCGCACGGCAGAGCTCAGAAGGGAAGGGGCAAGGTTTGACTTTTTGAACACAAAATTGGCTCGAATCGAGAGCGGATGCCATGTCGCTATTTTGTGCGATATGTCTCTCATTTAAGCGCATAAAAATTAAAAGATTGAAAATTGTGACATTTTCTAAATTGTTGTCAAATTTACGATTTTTCACAAAGAAACGCAAGTCACATCAACAAAATTTTACCACTATCATGAAGTACAATATGTCACGAAAAAAACAATCTCAAAATCAGTGGGATCCGTTGAAGTGTTCCAGAGCTATTACCACATAAAGTGACAGTGGTCAGATTTAAAAAATTAGACCTGG
>VIAB01001589.1:170016-187030 GCA_009801035.1 Oophaga pumilio | reverse complement strand
TTAACTAGACTACACCTGTTTTCACATTTGGCAACTTTTCTAAAATATACAGCGTATGCCAAATGCCTCAATATGTAGGTTGCCTCGTCAGAGGGGAAGAGGATTAGAACTTTACTGCAGCCTATTGGAAGTAGCAATCCTAAAAGTCAATATCAACAATTTAACGAACCATGATTTAGGATAAAAGCCAAACAAGAATCTCAATTTGCAGACTGTGTTTGGGGTATTGCCCCTCATCAGTGCAAAGTATGAGATCTGATTTGGCTAAGTGAGAGGCTTAAGACTAAGATCTAAGGAGTAATGTTTCTCCTTGTGAAGAGTAACAAGCCAAGCAATTTACATTTTTAATTTCCCAGAGGCGTATAAGTCTCTTCACTCTGACATGCCAGGCCTGGCTTGTCACTCTTCACAAGGAGAAACATTGTTCCCTCTATTCCTTATTGGCATTGTGTTTTTATGCTACTTTGCTTTTGAGAAAACTGTCAGGAAAAACTATAAAACTACTACGAAAAGCAATAATTTTGCACATTTGGGGGAAAAAAGTTCAAAAACGATGTTCACATGGATGTGTATTGATAAAACTTTACTATAGGATTGACACAAACTCTTCTAAGGATATTTGGCATAATGTTGCTGACCATGCTCTCATTTGTTCTGCACGTCATTTACCCAATTTTCTTTTTTGTATCCTTAGATTAGCCTGCAGTCCCCAGAGGGATTTTTTAACTTAAACGGCTGCTTTTCCAGTGTTGTACAGATATCACTTCAGCGTTTACTACGCACTTCCCCATTCACCTGTCATCACGGAAGCCTTAGTCCAGTGTCTGAGCCTTGTCCATTAGAACATGGGGACTTAATCAGAGGGGGAACACAAACTTGCAAAGGAGGATCCCAGCCCCAAGTTCTAATGACAAATGATACCACTTCACTGCCTGTCTATGCCACATCATGTCCAGAAGCTCTTTGCCATCAAGCAGACAGTGGGAGAGGATCGGAGACGGATCCATGTGACACTTCTCCATGTCCTTCAGAAAATGGCAATGAAGTAGACACAGATCTTGAGGGATGTTCTTGGGCCACGGCCGTAGCACTAGCATGGCTTGAGCATCGTTGTGCTGGCTTCTTTGTAGAATGGGAGTTACTAGCAGCAAAGGCAGAAGGTTGGTTACGGGCACAGACTCTTCCTGATGGTCTACAGTTACTAGCGTTGAAAGGGGCTGCCCGACAGCTTTTCTTACTTCTCCGTCACTGGGATGAAAATCTCAACTTAAATATGTTGTGCTACAAGCCGGGTGATGTTTGACGTAACCATCTTGGCATCGTTAGACATCAAAGAAATGACCAAAGCAGTCTGCTGCCTTGCACTATAGACATGCAGACTTACAGGATGACTTATACTAGAATGCATTTACTGTTCTTTGTAGCAAGGCACTTTTGAGATAATAATTAACCAGGTTTTCCACATTTATTACTTTAAAAAAATAGCATATAAAGACAACACTTCTTTCCCCATTCAGTTTCAGGAAAACCCAGCATTCCTCAGCTACAGTATTCTGTAACTCTCCAGCTAAGAGTACCAAGATTTGTCTCTTGTACTGAGCATGAAGGAATTAGTCTTTCTTCTTAGGAGTCCGAGAGGGTGGTGCATAGTCTTTGGGAGACTTCTCATCTGGTGGTACACCAAACCATAGGTGAAGAAGAATGGCCACGTGACACAAATGGAGGGCACCTGAGCTCATGGCAGTAGAGGGGAACGTGTTCCATGACAGCTCAATAAGGCCTAAGATAAGTATCCTGAAGGGGGGAAAATAGGTTATTTAATAAGACACTAATGACCGGAAACAGTAGCCACCACCGATTTTATCTTCTAAATACATACCTGGCAAGTCCTGGTAAGACACTAGTATTGGTGCACCACAAAAGATATGGCAATGTGTGAAAGTACCAGACATAAAACTGATAGTGTAGAGAGCGACTGAATGTAACACCCAGGAAGTTACTAGAGAACAAGACAAAGATTATCTCTGATAGAGTCAAGGTTGGTATAGGTTTTAATTGTCAATTTTATATCTGAAACGTTAAGTGTTAATGTTCACTAAAATATTATTCTCCTTCATCTTTGTTTCTACAAGTTAATGCAGGTCTACTAAAGGAAAAATCAGCATTGTGATATATTCTAATGTTTCTGAGCTGATTCATATTATAATAAACTTATTATTAAGCAAAAGGCAGAGATGTAGCTCGTAACTTCATCACCTGCTGTAAAGATTCAGCTGTTTCTCAACACCCATAGAAGTGAATAAAGTTCCACACACACGGTGAAATAGGGGAACCCCATTTTGCAGATAAATGTGGGTTTCACTTCTGTGATCTTCACCTACAGTGGCTTGCAATATTATTCACCACCTCCTTGGCTTTTTACCCATTTTGTTACATTACAATCTGTGTTTAAATATTCTTGTAATCCCATTTCTGTGTGTTGCATCAGCACTAAATAGTCTAAGTTGAAGAGCGAACAATAGTCATAAATTAAATTTATGAGATCAAATAAAATTTTTTTTACATATGTATTCACCCCTTTTGCAATGAAGCCCTTAAAAATTTTTGGTGCAAGTAATTTCCTTTTATCAGTCACATGCTTAGTGACAGGAAGTCCACCTGTGCAATCTAAGTGTCTCATAGCCTGACCATATATACACTTTACCTTTTCTGAAAGGCTACAGAAGCTGTAACACCATTAAGCAAGAGGCAGCACTAACCAAAAACCAAGTCAGGGACAAACCTGTTGAAAAATACAAGTCAGGGTTGTGTTCTAAAAAAAAATATCATAATCTCTGCTGATCCTCCGCAGAACCATCAAATCAATTATCATCTAATGTAAAGAACATAGTACCACAACAAACCTGCCAAGAGAGGGCCGTCCACCAAAACTCTCGGCCCGGGCAAAGAGGCATCACAGAGACCAAAGGTAACCCTGAAGGAGCTGCAGAGTTCCCAAGCAGAGACTGGAGTATCTGTCCATATGACCACAATAAGCCGTACACTCCATAGAGGTGTCCTTTATGGAAGAGTAGGCAGAAAAAAAGACTTTACTTATACACAATAATTGTAAGACCCGTTTTGCGTTTGCCAAAAAACATGTGGGAGACTTCCCAAATGTATGGAGAAAGGTGCTGTGGTCAGAAGAGACCACAATTGAACTTTTTGGCCACCAAGGTAAATGTTAGATCTTGTGCCAAACCAACACGGCTCATCACCCCAAGAACATCATCCCCACAGTGAAACATGGTGGAGGCAGAATCATGCTGTGGGTATGTTTTTCGGCAACAGGGACAGGGAAAATGGATGGTGTAAAATTACAGGCATATTCTTGAGCAAAACCTGCTCTGTCTGTCAGTGATTTGAGATTGGGACAGAGGTTCACCTTCAAACCAAACAATAACCCAAAGAGTGGTTTAAAGGGAAACATGTAAATGTTTTGGAGTGGCCATTTCAAAGCCCAGACCTTAGTCCAATTGACAATCTGTGGTCAGACTTGAAGATAGATTGTTTCCTCTAGTGAACAGCAAACTTGAAGGAGCCGGAGCAGTTTTGCTTTGAGGAATGGGCAAATATCCCAGTGCCAGATGTGGAAAGCCAAGAGACTTATCCAAAGCGACTTGCAGTTGTAATTGCAGCACAAGGAGGCTCTACAAAGCACTAATTTAGGGTAGTGATTAGGGAAATTCTAGGGTGTGAGGTAGCAAAACACAAAAAATGCCAAGGGTGTGTGTGAATATTTTCGCAAGCCATTGTACATGTCTACGATAAGCATAACCCTTTATGTATTTAAAAATGACTGTCTTGTGTTATGGGAGAAACTATTAAATAGGGTAGCCAGGTAGTGTTTCCTTAGGTAAGAATTGTGCTTGTACTGTATACCTTCAAACCATGACTCCATCTTGAAAGCCCTATTCTGTATGATTCTTACAGGTCAGACCTGCTGTACGCTAATCTAATTCTTTATTCTTACAATGTGTTATGTCCTGGTCTTTTTCTTGTCTATAATATGCAGTCAGAAAAAGCACTTGCAACTCTGTCTATTTCAAATAGAAATTTCAGACACATTACAGTCAAGGAAAAATTAAACTGCCCAGTTCAGCTAGGTAGCCACAGGACAGTTAGAGCTTATGTCGTATATGAAAGTGGAAAATAAATGTCAGCACTAAATTACAATCATTTAATTCTTGTAAGTTACTGAAAAATTTGCTTTATTTTTTAGTAAGGATACTATTTGCTGAAAGTCTGCGGGACTGGGGTTTCCTCTGCGCTGGATCCTTTAAGAGGGAACAAAAGCTTTGCCCAGACCTGTATAAAATAGGAAAAAAAATTATTGGATTCACTGGTCATCCCTTGCTATACTACTAATAACATAGTCTATAGTACATACCTGTGCCATCGGTAGAAGCAAAAGAGCAGTAGCCCAGCGAGGTGAGCTGAAAGTAACGCCAAGTGGAAAGCCCGATGCTGAAACACATATTCTGGGAGGAAGCGCCAATTTACTGTCCATTGGAATAGGAACTGCCTACCAAAATCAAAGGATCGCAGGACATATCCAGCTGGGTTTTCTAGTAAAAAGGGGAGGGCCAAGATAACCTGTGAGTAGCACAGTGTGTTAGAATGGGAAAGTAATGAGGCACATGTACATTGGTGGTGAAAACGTAGCAGTTATATCACAATTGGACTTTTAGATTATATTTTTTCTACAGCATTTAAACTAAGGCATCCCATGGATCCAGCGCAGGCAGATGTAGAAGTGAAGTCTACGCTGTCTGGCCAGTGGCTAGACGAGCTGCCGGCAATTATAGGCTTCAGCGTTCCTGGGCCAGCAGAGTGTCCAGAGCTGAATCCACGGGGTGATACAAGGGTAGCAGCATGCTGCAGTTTGTTTAATTAAAAAATATCATGGCCTAGAAAAAATAAAAAATCAGGGTCAGCAAATTCCTTTAAAGGAAACCTTTCCGCAGCATTATGCACAGTAACCTACAGACCGTGTCAGTGGCTCTCTGACCTTTCCCGGCGCCTGTGCACTGCAGTACTTTGCTCTGCCCTCAACAGGGCAGAGAAGTATGCCTGCGCAGAAGCGCTATGGCCCCGGAGCGATCAAGCAAGCATGAATGCGGTGTGGCAAGAAGATGGGAGGCGCCGAACCCGGACCTGCGACACCCATCGGACCCGGACCGCCCCTGGGTGAGTATAATAGCTTATTTTTCTTCTCTTTCAGGTTAGATCAGGGGCTTATCTACAGCTCTGTAGTAGATGATGATGTCACTATATTGCACCCACTGTACTGACATTTAGCGGTGGAATGGGGAAAGTAGTTAATTTTTTTTTTTTTTTATTAGAAGTGGGGGATAACTGTGTGTGGTTATATAGTGTGGGTGCTAACATACTGTGTCTTGTGGGGCCATCCAGGTTCAGGACAAGGGTTAGGCCCCCACCTAAGGTGCTCTTGCCTCCCCAAGGGGGGCACTGTTTTAAAAAAAAAAAAACAGATGTAAGCCTGCGGCTGCCTCGACCCCTTCCTCTGGCCACAGGAATTCAGCATAATGACAATCAGGGACAGGCACAGAGGGGAGCAGTGTCAGTAACAGAGCACTCACCCATCTCCGCTTGCGCCCCGGCCGTCGCTCCCACCCTGCACACAATTATATTTACATCTAGCAGGCGTGCATACAATTGATATGGGCGCCATCCGGAATAGGAGGAGAGGAGCTATAATCATCTCCCTGCTCTGCCTGGAACTCCAGCAGAACACAGGCTACTTCTGGCCTGCTCCCTGTTAGGCCGGTTTAACATGTCCATGGCTCCAGTACGTGTGGTGACAGTTTTCACACGTACTGGAGACATAGACACATTATAATCTTATAATCTATGTGTCTCTGCACATGTGCGTGTTTTCACACGGACCGTGTGTCAAACACGTAGACCGGAAAACGTCCCGCACACGTGCACATGGAGAACTGTTCACACAGTCCTCCGTGTGCGTGGACGGCGGCTGGGGAAGTAGTGGCTACTGTAAGCCGCTGTCCCCCTACAGCTGGTGCTAAAGCCGGCTGTAATTCCCCCTGCTCTGCCTGCCAGCAGAAGAGAACGAGGAGCGGTGTATTAATATACCGCTCTTCGTTCTCCTCTGCTCGCAGGCACAGCAATTACAATTACAGCCGGCTTCAGCACCAGCTGCAGGGGTACAGCGGCTCACTGTAGCCGCTACTTCCCCGGCGGCCATCCGTGTGGTACTGATGCGGCACACGTTGCCACACGTGTGCCGCACATAGTACACACACGGACACGGATATCTCCGGTACCGGAAATATCAGGACGTGTGAAACCGGCCTTAGAGACGGTGAGCGCAGGGGACGTCGGGTGGCAAGATAAAAGGGGAGATGGAGGCTGTGGTGTACAGGGAGCCTGGATTAGGCAAGTATAAGCTTTTCTTTGTTAATTGTAGGACATTACTAAATGGGCTGTGGGGACATTATATGAGGGGCATGATGTGAGAGGCTGTGGGGAAATACTGCATAGAAATCTATTTGAAATTTTTCACCACTTCAGCAGATCTATATTGCTCCAGAAATTAACACACACATTATATATAGATATATTTCTAAGGGTTAACCCTTACCTCACCTGTGCAGGATGCACAACACAAACTGAAACACAAGCTTGCTGCAAAAGGGAAGGCAAGGGTTAACCCTCTAACACACACTGCACTGAGCAGACACCAGAGTACATGGGGCACAGAAAAAGTGAAATGGTAGTGAAGTACACATATTTCACTACTGAAGGATAAGAGGGGATGGGGTTGCACACAGAATGTGATATTTGAAGGCTGCATGTAGTGAGGCTAACGGGACACATCACTGTTGGACACAGTATATTTGGCCCGTGTTTTATCTCTTGTGAAGATTATGGAGATATAATTTCATGTCAATAATTTGTATCCTATCTGGCATGGGATTATAAAACTTTCTTCAGCATGCAGGTGTATGAGAACACCTAGCTCAGCAGGGGGGGGGGGGGGTGTCAAGCATCAAAAGCTGTGACAGATTTCACACCTTGACCATTTCAGAGAAGGACAAAGGTCTGCCTGCCATATAGCAACCTGCTGAAGCTGCAGATATCTTTTAAAACATTCCAGAAACATAATTCCATAAGGAGTTATGGAGATAATTTACGTCCTAGTCGTACAATGTGTATATTTCCGAGATTCCCAGAACATGACAAATGCCTGCCTTGGTCTCAACCCATTCTAGCACCCAGGGGTATGGAGATACATAGAACAGCCAGTAGAAACCAGATAGCAAAGCTGTGTTTGGTCTTAATGTGTAGCAGGGGCCTGGACAGATCCAGTGGCGCCATAACCGCCTCCCTAGGACAGTCTATTAAGGAATTATGATCCATCTTAGGTTTTGGAGTTTTTAGCTGCAGCGGCAAGGGATTTAGCTTTAGTCCAGAGGGGAGTGACTCAAAGGGGATAAAGGTTAGTGTAAGGCCATGTGGTATCTCTCTCTGGTATGCTTGCTGGTCACTTCGAAAGTGCCGAGAAGGGACCAAGGAGATAGCTGTCAGCCCATGCCCCCTGAGGCCCAGCACACACACGGTTGAACATCAACTCTGTTATATTCCGCTTATATCTTTTGTCCTACCACTATCGGTATTTGCATATCTGACCATTGTATCTGTGTAACCATCGTGTATATAATGTATTGTTTCATGTACCCTTAAGGCAGGGGTCTCAAACTGCATTCCTCGAGGGCTGCAAACCGTGCATGTTTTCAAGATTTCCTTAGCATTGCACTAGGTGCTCAAATCATCTGTGCAGGTGAATAAATTATCACCTGTGCAATACAAGGAACTCCTGAAAACATGATCTGTTTGCGGCCCTTGAGGAATGCAGTTTGAGACCTCTACCTTAAGGTGATTAAATATATAATTTAATTTTGGGCTGCTCTTTTATCTGGATCCACACGTTCGTGTCTCGAATTAACTTTCCATGCTAAAGGGGCTAGTTTCTGGCCCGATATAATCCCGTTAAAGGTCCGGGCTTATATCTCATGAGGAACTGGTGGCTGTCCTACTGTGACCTGTATGGAGTGCTATTTGGGGCCCATTATATTGTATGGAGCACTATGTGGTGCCCATAATAGTGTATGGGGGACTATGTGGTGCCCATAATACTGTATGGGGGACTATACTGTCTGGTCTAAAATAAGTCTGTAGTCACTCTGACTGCAGATTTTTTAATCCCCCAGGGCACGGTCTGTGCACTACGAGGATTCACCCATTTTTGAGCTACTGTAAAATTTACAATAGACCTCACTCATGTAATATAACTAGTAAGTGAAATCTTTGGCATTGTATTACAACTAGATTTCTTATCTGTGCATCATGAATCATGGTATGTGCTAAAGGGGCCCACAAACACATGGAGCCGGCCCTGCTCACCAGACGTTTTCAGGAGTCCACAGCACAATTCCGCAGCATCAGCACTGTCTCTCACCCTCAGGGTCTATCAGGGTGAATTTTGGCCCAAAGATCACCGTAACGCCAGCAGGATAATAGGAGCTCTGCTCAAACACGTCTGCTCAGTCCAATAACATAACCATGCCCCATAATAAACATATTTGGTTAAACTTGAATTTTTTCAGATTGAAGGCCGCAAATAGAACACTAAAAGTGTATTTTTATTTTTGAGAGGCTATATCCTCTACAACAGGGTTCCCCAACTCCAGTCCTCAAGTCCCAACAACAGTTCATGTTTTCAGGATATTCTTAGTATTGCTTAGGTGATAATTGCATCACCTGTGCAATCCAAAGGAAATCCTGAAAACATGACCTGTTGGTGGGCCTTGAGGACTGGAGTTGGGGAACCCTGCTCTACAAGACTAAGGCCCCAATTCAGTAGGACTTGTGTTTCACATGCAAGTATTAATGACAGGTGTGCAGGAATTGGACGCACTGAATTAATTAAAAGGCGCATGCCACATAATGAATACAGCATATCTCATCAGTGGTGTGCACTGTATCAAAATCGTTACTCCTAGACCGGAGTAACATTTCTGGCATAAAAAATGCTGCCATTAATAATGACCATAATGGTGGTAGAGCTGCCCAAAACTGCAAAAGTTGCAAACTTTCTGAGCAACTGGGGAAAATTTTGTGACTTTTCAGTGTTCTGTATGCCAAGTTCTGTAGTAAACGCTTAGTATAATTTAAGCACCTAGGCCCTAATCTATCAATTTGCTCTGAAAGACTCCCTTTTAAAATAATAACAATAAAAGCCAAAACCAGAGATGGATCCAGGATAGGACTGTAATGTTAGAATACAATTAGATCTAGTGCAAATTTCTGTGACTGAAAAATAAATCCAACACTAGCCTTGCCAAGAGACCAGTGGTAGAAATCTGAGGTGAACACTTGGATGCTCAGTAGTGTGGCAGTGCTGTGGAGTTGTAGTTGAGATGACTCTGTGCTGCACTTTATGTACATGCTCAGTAGTGAGGCAGTGCTGTGGAGTTGTAGTTGAGATGAATCTGTGCTGCACTTTATGTACATGCTCAGTAGTGAGGCAGTGCTGTGGAGTTGTAGGTGAGATGAATCTGTGCTGCACTTTATGTACATGCTCCGCACTGTCCGCAGTGATGGGGAGTTGGAGTCATGGTGTTGGAAGTCAGGGAGTTTGAGGAGTCTGCGGTTTGGCTTACCGACACCACAGCCCTGGAATTAGGTCTTTATGTCAATTTGAAACATACATACACAAAAGCAGAAGAATTGGTCCCACGTCAGAGGGCACTCACCTGAAGCATGGCACAGATACAGAGTTTTGGTATAGTGCGCAGCAGTCCAAACTGGCACAAAAGGAGATACAGAAGTCCAGGAGCTAGTAGCAGAATGTTCATTTTGACAGATACAGCCAAGCTGCAGGAAAATAGGATAATACAGCCACGTATCTAATTATATACACACACACTAGTATTAATGCTCTTTACTGGTTAAGAGGTTGGACATGCTTGTTCATCCAATGGTTTTCCTTGTTCTTGTAATGTGCACATTGTACATATGAACTGAAGGCAGCGAAGCCACAAGTTAACCACATGTGTTAAATATGGAAACAAGGATTAAAGAAATATATGTAAGACAAACCAGAATGTGTGTTAAAAATTAGATTCTTGAAAGTATTCCCCTTTTTAGGGTATGTGCACACATTCAGGAATTGGCAACGCTTTGGAAGAAGCACATGTCCGCTGCCGGCTATTGAATGCAGGTGAATCCTCATGAGTTCATTGAACCGTGCAGATTCACCACGTCCAATACATTGTACTGGTGAAATTTGTCTGATAGAGGCTCGTGTCTCCGCAAGATAAATAGGCGGGCTGGAAAGATGCACCGCATGTCAGTCTCCGCAGAGAAGCCGCAGGCGTCTGTGGACGCATAGTGGACATGGGATTTCTTGAAATCCCATCCACTATGCAGCAACATCTGGACGCTGCGCAAGTATGCAGCGTCCAACCTGTAGCGTTTACTGATCATGTGCACATACCCTTACAGACCTTCGTATCGTTATCTCAAGCAGCTTCTGATAAAGTTACATCTGGTCACGAGTTAATTTGTTGATTCACCGGCCTTCTGAAAGTTTTTGTGACCATCAGGTGTGATCTGCAGAGTTCCATATTGGTCATATTCCAGAACTGTTGTAAGCCAGAATATGGCAAGAACCACACAGCAAAATATAGAGAAATGACTGTCCAGCATTACTTTAAGACATGAAGGTCAGTACAGTCATGGCCAAAAGTTTTGAGAATTACACAAATATTATATTTTCACATGATCTGCTGCCCTCTGGTTTTTATGTGTGTTTGACAGATGTTTTTATCACAGACAGAAATATAATAATTGCAAACATATGAGTAACAAAAGCTTATATTGACAGTTAGAATGAGTTAATGCAGCAAGTCAATATTTGCAGTGTTGACCCTTCTTCTTCAGGACCTCTGCAATTCTCCCTGGCATGCTCTCAATCAACTTCTGGACCAAATCCTGACTGATAGCAGTCCATTCTTGCACAATCAATGCTTTCATTTTGTCAGAATTTTTAGGTTTTTGTTTGTCCACCCGTCTCTTGATGATTGACCACAAGTTCTCAATGGGATTAAGATCTGGGGAGTTTCCAGGCCATGGACCCAAAATCTCTATGTTTTGTTCCCTGAGCCATTTAGTTTTCACCTTTGCTTTATGGCAAGGTGCTCCATCATGCTGGAAAAGGCATTGTTGATCGCCAAACTGCTCTTGGAGGGTTGGGAGAAGTTGCTCTTGGAGGAAATACTGGTACTATTCTTTATTCATGGCTGTGTTTTTAGGCAAGACTGTGAGAGAGCCGATTCCCTTGGCTGAGAAGCAACCCCACACATGAATGGTTTCAGGATGCTTAACAGTTGGCATGAGACAAGACTGGTGGTAGCGCTCACCTTGTCTTCTCCGAATGAGGCGTTTTTCTGATGTCCCAAACAATCGAAAAGGGGATTCATCAGAGAAAATAACTTTACCCCAGTCCTCAGCAGTCCACTGCCTGTACCTTTTGCAGAATATCAGTCTGTCCATGATTTATTTTCTGGAGAGAAGTGGCTTCTTTGCTGCTCTCCTTGAGACCAGGACTTGCTCCAAGAGTCTCCGCCTCACAGTGCGTGCAGATGCACTCACACCTGCCTGCTGCCATTCCTGAGCAAGCTCTGCACTGCTAGTAGCCCGATCCCGCAGCTGAAACACTTTTAAGAGACGGTCCTGGCGCTTGCTGGTCTTTCTTGGGCGCCCTAAAGCCTTTTTGGCAACAATGGAACCTCTCTCATTGAAGTTCTTGATGATGCGATAGATTGTTGACTGAGGTCCAATCTTTCTAGCTGCGATACTCTTCCGTTAGGCCATTTTTGTGCATTGCAATGATGACTGCACGTGTTTCTTTAGAGATAACCATGGTTAACAGAAGAGAAACAATGATGCCAAGCACCAGCCTCCTTTTAAAGTGTCCAGTGGTCTCATTCTTACTTAATCATGACAGATTGATCTCCAGCCATGTCCTCATCAACACCCACACCTGTGTTAATGGAGCAATCACTGAAAAGAGGTTAGCTGGTCCTTTTAAGGCAGGGCTGCAATGATGTTGAAATGTGTTTTGGGGGATAAAGTTTATTTTCTAGCCAAATATTGACTTTGCAAGTAATTGCTGTTAAGCTGATCACTCTTTATAACATTCTGGAGTATATGCAAATTGCCATTAGAAAAAGTGAAGTAGTAGACTTTGTAAAAATTAATATTTGTGTCATTCTCAAAACTTTTGGCCATGACTGTACAAAAAAAAAATGCTAGGTGCTAGAACTTAGGTATGCCGACATGCAGTCATGAAAACCAGCAATCGCTATGATGAAACTAGCTTTTAAGAAGACTGTCCAAGGAAAAGGAAGAACTAGAATGACCTCTGCTGCAGATAAGTTTATCAGACTTTTCATCCTCCAAAACACAGATTGACTGCACTGCAGATAACAGACCTCATAAATGATGCACAAACCTGAAGCAACAAACACATCTCAACAGCATCTGTCCAGAGGTCCAAAAAACAACATCCGTAGCCACCGGACTGACCTCTCAGGCTGAAAGTGACAAAAACCAAAAAACAAAAGCACAATCTGGGACTATGAAATATAAATGTAATATAATAAGTCCACAATTTAGAGAGGATTTTATGCATAAAATCCTCTCTAAATTGTGGACTTATTATATTACATTTATATTTCATAGTCCCAGATTGTGCTTTTGTTTTTTGGTTTTTAGCATCTGTCCAGAGGTGACTGGGAGAAGCAGTCCTTTTTAATCAAATTGCTGAAAAGAAGCCACTATTGAGGACCTCAAAACAAGAAGAGACTTGTTTGGGCTTAGTAATATGCTTGGGCACTAGACCAGAGTAAATCTTTACTGTGGTCTTATGAATCAAAATTTGAGATTTTTGGTACCAACAGCCATGTCTTTGTGAGACACAATAGAGGTCAGTTTTTTAATGTGTGCTCCCCACTGTGAAGCATAGAGGGGGAAGTGTGATTGTGTGGGGGTGCTTTGTTGGTAATACTGTTTATTCTAAATTCAAGGAACATTTACTGAGCTTGGCTACCATAAAATTCTGCAACAACATCCAATCCCATTTTAGTAGGACCATTATTTGTGTATCAATAGGAAAATTACCAAAACAGACCTCCAGGCTATGTAAGGGCAATGTGACTAGGAAGGAGAGAAATGGAGTGCAGTGTCTGATGACATGACCTCCAAAATCACTCCAGCTCAACCCAAACGAGATAGTTTGGGAGAAGTTGGACAATAAAGTGAAGGCAAAGCGGCAAACAAGTGCTCAGCACATCTATGAACACCTTTAAGACTGTTAGGAGCCATTCCAGGTGACTACCTGATGAAGCTGTTTGAGAGAAGGCCAAGGGGTTATAAATCTGTTAACAGAGTAAAAGGGAAATCTGTAAATTTGAGAAATCTGTTAAATTTGAGAAAACTAAGGTTTAACATATTGCTGCCTTCAATCCAAATCTACAACGTGCACATTCCATGAACAGCTGTGTCCAGACTTTTTATTGGTACTGTATAAATTGAAAAAAGTCCTCCCTCCATATTCATGCTTATAGCTAAATTGTGCAGCCTGGCTTGGAAGTAATACTCAATGACATGGGCATCAGTTATGGCCCCAGAATCCTGCGCCCTGCTCTCCCTCAGAAATACATACCTGATCTTCCCTTCTGTGGGCAACTGCATTCAAGGATCTTCTTCACAGGCGACTTCCATTCCAGTGACCTCTGGTGTGCTCTCCCCACTGCATAATTATGGCCATGTACACATGGTTCCTAGCGATGACTGCAGGGAAGAAGTGGGGAGAGCATATTATCGGCATGCACACCAGAGTGCCTGCGCAGAAGATCCCTGAATGCTACGTCCACAGAAGGGAGGAAAAGGTACGGATTGTGGACGCAGGATTCCAGGGCCATAACTGACGTGCATGGGAGGGGGGTAGTATTACAATGAAGACAGGGAATTCTTCTAAGCAGCGCATGCCCCTGAGTCTGGAAGATATCATTAACAAAGACAGAATACAACATTTCTCAGCAACAAGACCATTAATATGAGTATACAGGTAGGACCAGTGTAACATTTCTATTACCTGTATGCCCATATTAATAGGTCATATACAGGTGCATCTCACAAAACTAGAATATAATCAAAAAGTGAAACTCATTATAGAGTCATTACAAACAAGAGCGATGTATTTCAAGTGTTTATTTCTGCTAATGTTGATGATTATGGCTTACAGCCAATGAAAACCCAAAAGTCATTATCTCAGTAAATTAGAATACTTTATAATACCAGCTTGAAAAAATGATTTTAAAATCCGAAATGTTGGCCTACTGAAATGTAGATTCAGTAAATGAACTCAATACTTGGTCGGGGCTCCTTTTGCATTAATTACTGCATCAATGCGGCGTACCATGGAGGCGATCAGCCTGTGGCACTGCTGAGGTGTTATAGAAGCCCAGGTTGCTTTAATAGCAGCCTTCAGCTCATCTGCAGTCTGATATCTTCACAAATCATGTACAGCACCATGGAATCAATGGTGCTATATAAATTAATAATAATATGCTCAGGTTCTCATGTTGCAGCTATCTGAAATGGATTCAGTCGTGGTCAGCAATACTTGAGGGGAACCTGTCAGGTGATTGAGGCAGCCCAAACTGTGGGTAGAATGAATAGGAGCCTGGCTCTATGATTGCAGTCTGGTATATTATTGGACCACAGCCAGAGATCAGACTGGTCCAGTGCCGCCCCCGGCCGCCTCTTCCCAGCGCTGATGCAGGTGACTGACAAGTCTCTCCCACTTAGGTACATAGGGAGAGATCTGTCAATTACCTTAGGGCGTTGGAAAGAGTCGGACCAATCCGCTCTCCAGAACACAACCTACGTCCGACACCTGACACTGTTTAGGGGATATTTTTTTCCATCTACATTAACATTAAACAGGAAATCAAGTTAATTTCCAGATGTTTTGCATGATTGCTTTACATAATATAAAAATCCTGGTTGATTCTGCCAGTAGTGTATACTTGTCTCAAAGACTAAGCCATGTAAGTACACACGGACAGTCCAGGGAAACTGCTAATGGCTCATTAAATCTGTTAAAACATACTGAAGTATGTTTCAGTCTAATTGCAGCAATATTTGGATATCTGATTAGGGCACTGAAGAGATTCCATAATTACCTGTAGAAAAAGCAGCCCCAGCTCCAGTGATCCTGTAATATCAGGTTGATGGCAAAGAATAAAATGACCATAGCCACTGGATCATTGAAGAGGCGCAGAAGAAAGATGGAGTGCACGCGATATGAAGCACAACACATGAAGAAGAAAACATACGGAGGTACCTAAGAATTGAGAGTTACAAAACAGACAGTAAGTTTGCTTCTTATGCTGCGCTAATATTTTTTTATACATATTAAAATATGATACTAAGTAACTACGGTAAGAAAGAATCCTTTAAAAAAAATAGAAGTGTTAATAGTTTATCAGTTAACAAGATGCAAAGTATATGAACAAAATCATTTCGATATTTGACCCGACCACCTTTTGCCTTCAGAACGCCATCACATTATGTACACTTGCCCAATGTCCGTGAATCCATAGGGTTACAGCCAGGTGTAAACAGCTGTACAGGAAATGTAAAGAGGACCTTTCACCAAATGTTTCATGTAGAATAAGACATACAATCTAATAGTGGCTGCAAAGTGGAATCAAGTTTTTTTCCCCTCTTTTAAACCCCTTCACGACCTTAGACGTATCCATACGTCCAGGACATCTGGTACTTACCCACCTTGGATGTATGTATACGTTCAGGCGATTCTGCACACTCAGAGGCTCTTTGCGCACGATCGCCGCAAGGTGTCAGATGATTCTGACAGTTGACAACCGGCTTCAGTGCCAGGAGCGGTGCCCGCACTGCTCCTGAAACTTTAACCCCCTAAATACTATACTGCAATCAAAGCATTTAGCGAGCAGGTACAGGGAAGAAAGCCCCTCTGCCCTTGGATCAGAGACCCCACAATGTCATTGCAGGGTCCCAATCGTTGCCATGACGACATCCGGGTTACCAGGCACTAGCAAGTTAGTTAGTTAGATCATGCGCTGTGCATGATCTCACTAACTTGTGTCTGCATCACTGACAGACTATAAGGTATAGCAATGCTCCTGCATTGCTATACCTTATAACTACGATCAGACTGCAGAAAGTCCCACAGTGGGACTAAGTAAAAAAAAATAGTAATACACATATTTGGTATCGCGTACGGAACGACCTATAAAATGGACCCACTAGTTAACTCCTTTAGTGAACACCGTCAAAAAAATAAAAAACAAGTAAAGAAAACAATGCTATTTCATCATACCGCTGAACAAAATGTAGAATAAAAAGCGATAAAAAAAAACGAATGTAAATAAAAATGGTATAGCTGAAAACATCATCTTGTCACAGCAAAAAAAGCCGCCATACAGCTCTATCAGCCAAAAAAAAAAGTTATAGCTCTCAGAATAAAGCGATGCAAAAATAATTATTTCTTCTATAAAAAAGTTTGTGTAAAAGCTCCAAAACATAAGATTTAAATGTGGTATTACTGTAATCGTACTGACATGAAGAATAAAACCGGCTTATCAACTTTACCATACGTGGAACGGCATGAAAAAAAAAAAAAACAATTCCTGAATTGTCATTTTTTGTTTATTCTGCCTCCCAAAAATCGGAATAGAAAGCGATCAAAAAAATGTCATGAGTCCAAAAATGATACCAATTAAAATGTAAACATGTGCCACAAAAATAAGCTCTCACATGACTCTGTTGGCCAAAATATGGAAAAAATTATAGCTCACAAAACATGGCGATGCAAAAA
>VIAB01001589.1:5636-28833 GCA_009801035.1 Oophaga pumilio | reverse complement strand
TGGCATTTGCCACAGAACACTAGGATTGGCAAATTCGCCATTGGTGTCCTGTGCTCTTCACAGATGAACGCAGATTCATACTGAGCATATGTATACTCAACAAACTTCCCAGAATGAATATCAGAGAAAGTGGTCTACAGACATGCAAAACAGGAAAGCTAGTTGTTAGTTATCCATTTAGAATTTTGTACATTTTTCAATGTTTCTTTCAGTAAAGCCATTAAATTAAAAACAAGGTGATCCATGTTTTATTTTCAGCTGTACCCCATCTGCAATATAAATATGGCATAATCCGCCTATCAATAGCATCATAGACGTTTCTATTATTGTGCAGCATGGCGTCTTCTAATCATTGTGGTTGATTACATTGTCCACCATTAGCACACATGGACTGCTTAAACGGGTTTCCTTGTTTCATAGAAAAATGGCCTACACACTTAATTCGCTTTTTTTTTTAAAAAAAACAAGCATTACTTACCTGCTGAAGCCTCTGCCACTCCAGTGCCACCACTCTACTGGTACCCACTGGTCATTATTGACAGAGGTGCAAGAGTAACATCCTGCCTATAGCATGTGACTACTACAGCCAGTGACTGGGTTCCGTAGATATGTGCCATCTAACTCAACATGACTGCTGAGCCCAGTGATTGTCTGCAAGTGTCACGTGCTGTAGATGGGACAACACCACTGGCGACAAGACCAGTCTGTGGCAGCGGAGAGGTGACAATGGTGCAGCAGAGGCTTCAGTAATGCTTATTTGTTATTTTAAAACAGACCTACCCTGTAGGTCATTTTTTTTTATAAAACTAGTCAACCCCCTTCAAAGGAATGTCATCTGTAAATGACCTATTGTTTAAATCAGCATTTATTTTGAACGTCCTTTTATTTTTAATAAATGTTTGATATTACTATCTGTTACAAAAAAACTTAGAAATCTTGCCATTTTCACACTGCCCACAAGACCAAATATTAGACTCATACTTCTGTTCTTCTGAGCAACCACATGGACATAAGTAGCAACAGACTGAGCCTGATCCTACAACTTATAGTTAATTGGATATGTGTTAGTATTGTTATTATTCTAATTGTGGATAATAAAATAGATTAATATTTTTGATTAACTTTATGACTACTTTGTGTATTTTTTGAATATTACTTGTATAGAAGTATTTTCTGAGCATGCTCTGATCTGAGTAAGTGTCACTGTGAAGGGAAAGGGAAAAGGTAAGCTGCGAACATGACATATTGTGAATGATGGATCTTGTGTTATCTATTTCATAGAGGTGTTCCCTTTTATTGTAATTTTGCCTGTCCTGTTTACCAAGATGAGATTGCGGAAATGTTCTCTCTAGAGAACACAAAGTATTAGGCTTAGTGCATAATCAAAGATTTTAGCTGTTTTTTAATATAATGATATGGGAAAATAGAAAAAATAAATATATATTGTAAGATGGCCGCAGGACACATCAATCATGGAAGATATGTATCAAGGAGGTGGTTGTCCTCAGTGATGTAAGCCTGGAAGCAAGCTCCAGCATACATAGTGCTGAGAGTATTAATAGGGCGTGGCAAGGATCTCAAATGTGAGGAAGACTGTAAGGAGATCTTTGCATAAGATGACCTTGGGTGATGATATCAATGCTTTCTTGATGGTTTTCGAAAGGGTGGTGGAACAGGAGAAATTGACCCTGAAGCAGTGGGCGGAGGTTCTGGCACTATATCTATCTGAGGAACCACAGAAGGCCTGGATGCAAGAGTATGCCAAGTTGAAAACTAAGATCTTCGGGAGCTTTAGAGTGACTGTCAGGGTGCAACGAGTGCACGGTGACAAACTTCCCCGGTCCCAAATGTTCTACCTCCTACACCTGGTTTAAAAGTGGTTGCAATCGGAATCTTCCGCCCCAGCGCAGATGGTGGAGAGAGTTGTCATGTACAGGTTCATACACTCCTTTTGAGGTTGGTTAATTCATGTGTCTTTTGATATTTGTATGCATTAGCTTTCTGTCTTAGCACTCCGCCCCTTAGCCTCAGGTATTTTTAATTACAGCAGGAGCCTACCTTCCCATAGAGACATAGACTAACTGTAAGTCTAAGAGAGGATTCACATAGGCAGGTCCTGGCAACGAGAGTCGCCTTATCGTGGCTGCTAGGTACACATGAATTGGCATATTTATGCGCCAAGTATTCTCAATTTTTCATGTTTTCTAGTGCAGTAATGCAATTCAATTTTCATATTTCATGTTTGCATGCTATAGCGCTACAGAGTGCTATTTTATTTGTCAGGTTAATTTGAAGACATACAGGATTCCCAAAGCTCGCTGAGGGCTAATCTAGAAGGAGGAGAGGTGGATGTTAAACCTAGGAGTGGTTGAAGAATCCAAGAGTGTTTGGTCCAGTCCCATAATCCTGACGACTAAACCAGATGGAGAATGGTGGTTCTGCAATGACTACCGGAAGCTGAATTAAGTTTCGGATTTTGACACATATCCAATGCCCCGTGTTGATGAGCTTATTGAGAGACTAGGGCCAGCCATGTACAGTATATTACCATGATAGACATCACGAAAGGGTATTGGCAGATTCCCCTATACAAAGATGCCAAATAGCAGAAGTCCTTTTCAATGCCAGATGGTTGTTTCCTACATGTCAGGATGCCATTTAGGTTGCAAGGAGCATCAGCCACTTTCCAGATAGCAATGGACTGAATGCTAGCTCCCCACAAGAAGTATGCAGCAGTCTACCTGGATGACATCGTGATCTTCAGCCAGGATTGAGGACGCCATCTTCGTAAAGTCCAGGCAATAGTTGTTGCTTTAAGGAAGGCGGGGTTTTCCATCAACCAAAAGTGCCATGGGGATTCAAGAAGCCAAGTACTTGGGCTATGTGGTAGGCAAGGGCGAGATCAAACTCCAATTAAATAAGGTTGACGCAATCCAGAATTGACAACCGCTCTCAAAGAAGAAGGTTAGGTTTCTGGGCATTGTGGTCTACCATCGGTTCATCCCTAATTTTGCCATGATAGTGGCACCTGTGATGGACCTCCTTAACGGAGCAAAGCCGGCTGTGGCCAAGTGGTCTCTGGAAGCGGACAGCCAGTGTTAGCGGCTACAGACTTCTCCAAAGAGTTTGTGGTCCAGACGAACGCATCAAATGTCAGATTAGGTGCCGTCTTGTCTCAGGAAGTGAATGACAAGGAACACCCAATGATGTACCTGAGTCGGAAACTGTCTTCCTGCAAAAAAAAACTACAGAAGGAGTGTTTGGCCATCGAATGAGCGTTAGATACTTTAATATACTATTAGGCAGGAAGTTCAGGTTAGGGTCAGACCATGCCCAGCTCAGGTGGATGCCGTAGAAAAAGGGGAACAATGCACTGGTGGCCAGGTGGTTTTTAGCTCTTGATTTTAGCTTCCAGGTAAAGCTTTGGCCCAGAAAACAACATGGCAATGCTGATGCTTTGTTGAGGATCTATTGTATGATAGCAGAAGGTGCCAACCCTCACAACTTTGGGCAGAGTGTGGGTATGTAAAATGGCCGCCAGATACATCATTGATGGGAGATATGTATCACGGAGATGGTTGTCCTCAGTAATGTAAGCCGGGAAGCAGGCTCCATCAAGTTTAATGCTGAGTGTAATACAGCATGGCAAGGGCCTGACTTATGAGCAGTCACAGATGGGTGAGACTGTTGGCACCTACCCAATCCCTCGAACTAGGGGTGCCCCAGACTATCTATGTCCCCCAAACGATGGAGATGACAGGGTCTTGTACCTTGCTATGCTCCTATCCTACCCTTATCTGTTCCCTACCCCTCCCAGGGAGGTGTGAGGCCAAACACTAACCAGACAAGGGTAAACAGACAGGGATAAATGAAAACTACTGTAACGAATCACACAGGGGAAAAGGTGTGTCGACTTCACTCACTTCTGGGGAGGGGAGAGAAGGACCCAGCAGGGATCGACTCTCTGGCACCACCACTTGCCCCAGGTCAGTCAGGGAACTGCACCGAGGGCAAAGAGTCGCGGAAAGGCTTCCCTTATTGGTACGAGTTATTGAGGCACTCCCAGTGAGGGCAGATATATATCACCAGTCCAGGCTGGGGATATATATATAAACCTCCCAGCCATCACTGCCAGAGTTCCTCACTAACACAGTACGGTATGCTGCCACCAGTTCCTTGTTCGATATAAGCCCCGTCCAACAGCAGGCTTATATCAGGTCAGAAACCAATCCAGGTAGGGTATAACCAACTGAGCTTGCAGACGTGGGTATTCGTGTATCAGGATAAAAGATCAGCCCAAGATTAATTTTAAATTTAATCACCAAAAGGTGCACTAGAAATATACAAGTATATATATACTGTATATACAGAACAATATACAAGTATACAGTAAAGAGTGTAGTATAAGGGAAGGGTACAGATAGGTTACAATTACCAATTACAGGTACAAATCTTAGTTACGTGATTCCATCTGGCCACGTCAGGTAATGGTCCTCCTGCCAGTAAAAAACTGAGCTCAAAATGAGCTGCCTATTATCTCCTAGGCTGCTTCCTCCCACATTCTGTGCCCACCCCTGGGCTGTCCCGCCTCCCTCCTCCCATATCTGAGTATGGTTTTCAAGGCCAGAATCGTGAATGTCCATAACTTTCCACCTGAAGCTCTAAATAAGCCGGCACCGAGACTAAATACGGCTACTGTATTTAATTCCTGGTAGCTATGCTTTATAACAATAATAATAATAATTTATCTCAATAACGCAGAGTGCTAGGGGTGGCTGGATATTATGGGCTCATGGGAGAAGGAATGCAGATTCCGGTAATGTGCTCAGCTAGGCTCAGAGATATTGCATTGTTATAGGGCATTTTCCAGATTCCATAGCTCAGAGCTTTGCACTGGTTAGCCTGAGATCTGTTGTGCCACAATGTCAGCCTGAATGAACAAAGGGAGCCAGCTGGCTGTAGCTGCACAAGAGTTCACACCCTTGTGATAACTGCTGGGGACACAGAGCTTTAAAGGGTTTGTTCCTGGAGTTAAAGGAAAACATTGGATTGCTCTTTATGGCCTGGGGGAACACAAGGGTGGGGGCACATTTCAGGAGTGGAGGGAGATCTCCTTCATCCCTCACAACTATAATCATGCAAATACGCTCACAAAACAACAGAGTGGGAAAAGGGAGGAATAGGAAGGAAGAAAACAAATGGGAGAGGGTAAGGATAAACATGCAAACCAAATCTATGCCACAATCTCCCGAAAAACTCTCCAACCGCCTACTCCAAACACTGAACTCTCTCTCTCTTCAAGTACAAACCAGAGAGTGGTAACAATCACTGGCAAGGTCAGAAGAAAGGAGGAGGGTTCTTATACCTGCTAGGAGTAGCAAACTCAGAACATCTGATACAACCTAAGTCAGAGAACTCCAGGCATTGAAACTGAGCAGTTTAATCCTTATAGAACTAGAGCAAAGAAATCCAGAACTGCTAATAGGACGGTGAAGATGTTCGTACTACCAAAGATGCACTGTATGTGTCACCAGACTCTGCGATCGTCTGACCCCACTCTGTCGCGGTACCCCCAAGACAACTGGCTGCTTGAATATCCCCACCCCGGGGCATGGTATTAAGGAAGTCCTGTAGAATGTTAGCTCAGAAGAGTAGGGTCCTCTCCCATCGGTACCTGTATGCCACTATTAGTTCTTTGTAATCTCTACTTGTGTTTTGTATGTAACCCGTTCTCATGGAATCAATGGTGCTCTAAAAATAAATAATAATAAAAGTCCAGCTGTATCAATAGAGGATGGTGAGTGGAGGTAAGAAGACCTCCTGTGTGTTGCCTCCAGACTGTTTGCATACAGGAGCCCAAGTGTACTGGACTATCACTAAAGTGCCGTTATTTGAACTGTTCATTTTGTTTTGCCTGCACTGAAAGACCGTTTATTTCCGTTGCTTGTAGTATGGTTTATGGAATCTTAATAAACCATCCTGAACATTTTTCTTAAACCACTTACCGTGCCTACCTCAACGCAACCGAAGGAGTAAAAACTTTACAATATATATATAAAGCAAAAATCTGATTTAAATATTAGGTCATTTAATGATTAGACATTGGGTGGTCTATAACCGAAAAAGTAACTTCAATTCATTACATAAAAATTATTGCAATGTAGTAGAAAAGTTCAAAGTCTAAATCTGTATGGAAAATATAAACTAAGCTATAATTTTCTAGACACAGCACCATACCTATCCATGGGTGGTGTCTGGTATAGCAGCTTTGCTCCATTGCAATGAATGGTGCTGAACTTCAATATCACATGTGACCTGTGAACAGATACGGGACTGTTTGTGGAAGATAGCAGGTTATAGGCATTATTCTAATTCTGGACATGCGTGTCACCGCGCCATATATTTTCTATGGTACTGCTGGAAATAGCTTGTCCAGTGCGTGGCTACCGCCACATGCTACAGGTGGTCAGAATTTACATACAAATTAATAAGCATTTTGACAGTGGTGTCCGTCAGGGACCCCCATTCTCAAGATAGATGAAAGTCCCATTGGTGGGAGGCGCTTCTACTCTCCATTTATGGCATATCCTGTGGATATGGCATAAATGTATTAGATGGGATAACCCCTTTAAATAATAAGACTCATTCATTCTCAGGTAATTCCCAGTTGTCACAGATTTTTTTCAGTGTTAATCAGTTCATTGATGATGAGGGTTTAATTTCATTTCACGGTAAGAATAGAAACAAAGTCTGTCACATTTTTTCATTAAACAAAATATCTAAATTAATAGTTTTATTTATATATATCAGTACATGATCATAACTTTAGAGGGATACTCCAGTTCCAGAAAATTGACGTTATTCTTTGTAAAATTAAAAGTTATACAGTCTTCCAATAAACTTTCACTATCAGTTCCTCATGGTGTCAAGATCTGCGATTACAGTCATTCAATAGCAACCTGCATTGCTAAACCTTATTGGATAAAAAGCCCATGATGAAGTGAAGAACAGGCAAGTGTAAAACTCATTAAAAGGCATGGATCTGATAAATCACACAGGGCAGATGTTTCTCTGCCGGAGGTAGTCAATAAAGGTTCCTATTAAATGACGGCAAATAAAGGTCTTGAAAAGAGCAATAAACTGATACAAAAATTATATAAAAACATAAATATCTTCAGTATACGAAGAATAATATTTATTTGCTTAAACTGTTATACCCTCTAAACTAATAAAAAAAAAACATAAGTAACAAGTAAGGAAAGCCCTTCTGAAAAATGTATCCAAACATGATGTTAGTTGAAAAAGTACTATCTTCATAATCGCGTAAGGGTGTACTCTAGTATTACATTTCACCTGAGCTGAGTTGAGCTTTCAGGGAAAGGGTCAATAAAAGTAACTGAACCAGGGTTATGGGATGACCAGGAGGTAGAGTATTACTTTCTAGGAAAAGTTGTTAATGTCTAACATGCTGGAAATAGTCCTGAAGTTTGGGCTTTACCCAATATCAGTAATGGTGTCTCCAAATCTGGTTGTGCAAGAACATCCAAAAAAATTGTCAAAACAGCAAACAGTATTGCGAGAGATCACCAAGTACTCCATGGTACTGATTGCTGACTTCTCATACACCAGCTCTACCCATAATGACGGTAAGCACAATGCATGGATCAGGACAAAGAAAACTGCTAGTCACTAGTGATGAGTGAGTATACTCGTTGCTCGGGTTTTCCCGAGCACGCTCGGCTGTCCTCCGAGTATTTGGGATTGCTCGGAGATTTACTTTCTGTCGACGCAGCTGCATGATTTGTGGCTAATAGACAGCCTGAATACATGTGAGGAATGCCTGTTTGTTAGGGAATCCCCACATGTATTCAGGCTGTCTAGCAGTCGCAAATCATGCAGCTGCGTGGACAGAAACTAAATCTCTGAGCACGCCAAAATACTAGGAGACCACCCAAGCATGCTCGGGAAAACCCGAGCAACGAGTATACTCGCTCATCACTAGTCACTACACTACTCAAGTGAAACATCACCGTCTGTTCAAAGTTTCCTGCCCAAGCTGGAGAATTAATGGAACAATATCCATTGTGTATGGATGAGGTGATGGAGGTTAGTCACCTACATTTATCTAAACAGAATATCATTACTTTAGCAATAAGGAATAGAGAATTGGCTGGCTTAACCTTATACCCCTCTTCCCAGTGGGAATTGTAGCAAAAAAGGGAATCTGTCATCGGGTTTATGCTACCACATCTGAGAGCAGTATTGTTTAAAAGCAGAGATGTATTCCTTACTGGGCTGCTGGAGGCAGTTGTGTTAAAATCACTGTATTATCAGCTGCAGATCTACCAGTGCTCTGAATGCTGAGCTCTGTATAACTCCGCCCAAACCACTGATTGGCAGCTGTGCACACTGTGCATAGGCAGAAAGCTGCCAATCAGTGGTAGAGGCATGGTTGGACTACCTGGCAGCAGGCCAAGTAATCCTCTGTGGATAATCTAGCGATATACTGCACGCAGACTAGGGAGCAAAAAACTGGTGACAGATTCTCTTTTGAAAAGGACCTGTCACAAGGTTTAAACTATGCAGTTTTTGCTCTTATTTTATTCCTGCTGCTCCCGAGTATTTTTTTTATTATTATTACTGTTTAGTGCTAGTTTCTATGGTCTTTCCAAAGGAGTGTGGCTCAGATTATCTGGGGCGTGTCTTTAGGCTGCTTTATACAATTACCCTGTAAGCAACGCCCCCCCTTGGTAAAGGAATATATCAAACAACAAAAAACCCTGAATATTCAGCATGAGTAAAATAATAGCAAAAATTCACCATTTTTGACCTGGTAATAGGTCCTCTTTTATTAAATAATAATTGTATCCATTAAAGGGAACGTGTCAAGTCAGGCCTAGTCCAGAGAGGAGTGATCTCACCCATGTGCATGCTGTTCCCATGGTACTACCATAATGGCGACTGTATGGAAGATGTGATCCACATCCAGGAAGGCATAAAATAGGATCTGAGGACTAGTCTAGGGGAAGAGATTTCCTGCAAGACTAGTATAGTAAATGTCAAGCTGTGGAATAAAAGTATTTGTAAAAGACAACATTAGCAGGGCACATAAAAACCTCATCAGAATAAAAAATCAGCATGCATATCAATATGGTAGAGGTAGGAGACAGGTTCCCTTTCAGTATTATCCAATAATTTGGCTGCAATGAATACACTGAGAACGTTACAGAAAATCACTAGTTGTCAGTGAATGTAGTCATAGTAGCCATATTACTACACTAATGGAATAGAAGAGAAAAGCAGCTCGCACCAATGGACATTCTCTTGATTGAAAAGTATTATGTTGTGTGAAACCAAAGAGAACCTCGATCAATTGTGTAACATGGTTTAAGGCTCTTTTTATGTCAAGGGATCACAACAGTTTTGATGGAATTATGAATCCTGGACAATACCAGAATCATTCTTCATCTGTCCATGTAATGAAGCTCAACAGAGCCCAAAACCTGCACAACAACAATGGTGGAAGCAAAAGAAATGTTGCCACCTGGAATAGCCCTTAAAGGGGACCTGTCACCAGGTCAAAATTTACCAGTTCTCGCTCTCATTTTATTTCCACTGCACCCAAGATTTTATTTTTATCTGCCAAAAAGTTCCAGAAATATAGGCCTTTTTAAATTTACTGCAATTTTTTATGGTCTTTACCAAGGAGGCAGTACTTTATTATGCTCTGCATTATCACTCTGTGAGCACCACCCCTTTAGTAAAGAACAGGAAAATAGCAGTGAATAAAAAGTCCCATATTTCTGGAACTGTATGGCGGATTTTTTTTTTTAAAAAAAGGAATACTCAGGGGATCAGCAGGAATAAAATAACAGCAAAAACTGGCCACTTTTGATCTGGTGACAGTTTTTAAAGCTCAGATCTAGTAATGTGTAGATAGGAATGGGGGGAAAAGGAACAATTCTCAGCTTACCAGTTAATAGAGGAATGCCGGATCGGGCATGGTGCATGGATAGATCCAGTAGGTTCCTGGGATAAAGGAATAAAGGGTAAATCCTGCAACTGCTATAGTAAAGCAAACAAATCTAAAACGTCGCATTTATTTGGATTAACATTAAAAACGAAGTTAAGGATTAAGAGCGTCGAAACGCACAGAGCAGAAGTCTGGACACTTACTGCCATGATTTTATTTTTTCCCAGTTTTTAATGTTAAAATATATGTGATTTTTTTGCTTTAATATAGAAGCTGATGGATAACCAGCCTTTTCTCCATTAATAAGGGGATATTTGAAAAACATATTTAATTTACTGTTTACTCTTGACACATACCCAGAATTTTTTTCTGTACATACAATTGAAAATGCTTCATTTGTCATTGCTGAAGCAGAGATCCACATGCTTCATCTGAATCATTTGATCAATAAAGGAACAAAATCTATAGATGCTTCATAAACTCTACCCCTGGCAATAATTTTATTCCTGGTTAGCGGATTTGCGCTGTTGAATTATCACAATTTTTCTTCTGACCCCGTGAATGAGTAGTCCAATGTTGAGCGCGTTCTGCTTACCTTACGAGGCGTTCTTTACTGTCTCAGTCCTCTTCTTAACCAGACGATCGGTGGAGTCTTCCCAGTGAAACAAACACACTAGAGCTCAGTGGTGATCAGTTTATTTCTTTATTCACCAAATACAATTGAAATGGTATTAATGTACAATGAGTCATTCCCAGGATGGCACAGCATTGCCTTGTTCGAATCAGAAAATGGTGTATAATCATTGAATCTTAAGTCCATGCACAGGATTTAGAAGCTTTTTTTAAAAAAAAAAAAAAAAATGAAGAAAAAAACAAACTGGAAAAAAAAACAATAAAAAAGAAAAGTAGAAAATTAAAAACACAACTATTACGTCCCATAAAAGAGGCGCTTAACAGCTGTTACTTCACATTCAGAGACTGAGTGGATTCCTGAAACCATCCCTTGGTTAAAGAAAGTATAAAATTTTCAAGCCACATTATTTCAGCCAGTCAGAAACCTTTATCTCATAGGTCACCACCAGCAGTGATTGTAGACGGAGATGGTAGTGCCACCACCAGGATGTGTGACATATGCCTACCCTTGCTATCAAGTGCTGCACACTGACAGGACTAACATGTCTCAGGTTCCCACTCCTAAATACAGATCCAGAAGATGTGACAAGGCTGATGATGATCTCAAGAGTGAACATTTTGGAGGATACAGTTCTTTCTGTATCCTGTATTTGCAAAAATTGGTACGTTGGGTTGTACTGGTGCCTTTGACATTATAGGCCTGTTGCAAAGACCTGATGAGAATAATCACACAGTAGCTGAATAAATATATATCTATAAATACATATGAAGGTAAAAGTGCATTTTGTTAAAGGTGTGTCCCTCAGCTATAACTTGCAATATTTCAGACAAACGATTTAGTGCTATTTCCCTAAAGATATCTTGAAACTTCTCGTGATGTAACCCAAAATAACGGTGTGACATTACTTGGGTATTGATGGAAGCATTGACAATGTCTTTTAATATTGTCAATGATACACTTAAAATAATAAAATGAAAGGGAATCAGACAGCAATTTCGAGTGCACCAAACTGCTAACATTGAATCATACCTATGTCGTCGATCATACTGCCAAGACAACAGAGAAAACAAAGTTTTATTCATATGACTACGAGTTACCAAGTGTCCACTGGGCGTTTCTGAACCACGGAAATATCTTGACTTCTTGGCTGCAAAACCTTCCTCCTCTAATCTTGGTTAATATGTATTCCGGTCTCATGTGTCATACTACATCCTAAACAGTAGAAGACCACTCTTGTCAATCAAGAGCAGATAGGAGGGATCGTGGAGGTCTGCAGCTGAGAATCCAGGACACTTCCCTGGTTCGGGAATGCCTTCTTCTAAATGCTCTAGTTCAGGCTATAGTGTGGCTAGAGATGCCATGTTGGTCTTGCTTTAAAGCCTTAGTGTTAGCTTTAATAAAGACAAGGATCTGATGTTTTGCCTATGTTTTATAATATGGAATAATTATGTTATACATGATCATTGAAAATGGAAAATTTGTATTTGAAGTTTGAAATGATTTGTTAAAAAAAAGAAGACAAGGATCACAGTTCTAGTGGTGACTCGGCTCAAGCTACAGCAGCTTGAAGTGACAGCTACAGATAGTTGCAACTCTCATTTCAGCCTGTGCTACTAATGGTCTAAGGCCGGTGTCACACTAGCAAGTTTGATGCGAGTTAGTCGCATGACTAACTCGCATCAACACCCGGCACGGCCGCCCGCTCTCGGACCAGAGTGCGCGGCTGCATGTATTTCTATGCCGCCGCGCACTCTGGTCCAAGAGTGGGCGGCCGTGCCGGGTGTTGATGCGAGTTAGTCGTGCGACTAACTCGCATCAAACTCTCTAGTGTGACGCCGGCCTAATACTATGTCCTAACCATCAGAAGACTGCTGGTTAAGGGGTTGACAAGGATTTGAAGCTTGGAAAGAATAGTTCACAAAACTCTTTCTCCTAAAGGCTTTGGCTCAAGCTAGGTAGTGACTAGAGCTGCAATCTTGGTCTTGTTTTAAAGTCTTTTTCTTGACGTTCAAATCACCTGATTTACGATTCTAGGAAAGCTGTAGCCTAAGCTAAGCAGGTAAAAGTCATAGTCGAGTATACTTGCAGCTTTTATTTCAGCCTACATTACTAAACCTTCCATGTGATGTCCTAATCAGGAGACCACTAGATCTATTAATCAAACGCAGACAGGTTGGATAGGTTTGTGGTAGAAAGGCTAGGACACCTCCCTGGTTCAGGAACGCCGAGTTGACTCTTGGTGACTCATTAGCATACAGTTGGTGAATATTAACTTACTGGTATGACAAGGAACATAGCTTTGATGAAACTTGGTTTCTCTGAACCTATTTAGCTGTGTTAGGCACATAATGTGTACGCAACTGCTGACTGATTCCCTTTAAGTTTGGTTTTCTATCAAGCCTAACAAATTTATTAGACTGTATTGTTTGTTATTTGGGATTAGTGACAAGTTTTGTTTTATAATATGGCCCCTTAGCTATTAGAAGTGAAAACCAGACCAAATAGAATTGTACTGCCGAAAAAGTGGGGTAAAGTAGTCCTACGTAACCAAACATGATTCCTACCTGACGTTACCCAAGTAACGCTGCCTCGAAGTAGCGTGGCCTAACTCAGAAGAGCTCTTTCAGATAGTCGCCATTAAAAACACGTGTGTATGTCTAAAAAATATGTTTCCATACATCAGTTTTTTTTCCATGTTGCAATGTAGAAATACGTGCAAACATTTCATACCTCTGGCTCAAAAATTGAATGACACTGAATGTAAAAGAAATACTTGCTACATATGCGATACGCAGATTATGTACAGAAGGAAAACGATCCAGTGTAAACATTTTTCATACGTGAAATGTGCAGCATATTTCTACATATGCACTTAGGTAAAGCTGGCACGTATATAATATATATCAAGTTTAGCGCCATATAAAGCATTGTATACTTATTTAAACATATACTATATAATACATGTATAAGGGACACATATCCGACATGGAACAACATGTCCTAGTAGCAAGCAGCATATTGATGTAAAAATTCTATCAAACAATGGCAAAACATACCATCAGCAGGTTGGCTCAGTTCTTACACATTCATGGTGGTGGCAGCAGTATGTTACATAAATGCCTGATAAAAGCTCCCCCTCCTCGAGTTACCGCACTACATTGCCATCCGGCTGACGCCAATCGCTCTGCGTCCAGACGTTGACTGCATCTCTGATGTGACATTGCACAGTCACCAGCATGTATCAGAATTCATATTAACAAAGAGTTTATAAAAATACAAATGTAAAGGGTTCCTGTTAAAAAGGAGCGTGCTGGGAAAAGGGGTGAGATCCAGGATGGATTCGGAAGCTCATGCAAGAGATGGAGCAAATTAAGTCTTATTCTTGCTTGGGTTTGGACAGCAAAAGGACGGCCTGTGCCTGCTCTGCGCCCTCCAGCTGCTCTGCTTCCGACCTGCTGGTTTCTTGAACGTGAAGGGCACGATGAATGGGAAGATGGGCGCTTGTCCAGTCTCTTATTGTTCTGATGCTGGTTTACTGGTTGACTGGAAGGGGCATGGCATTATTAATTACAATTCATCCTATATGTATATACCTATATATACACATGACTAGATATATTTATATATAGATATATAAACACAGCTGCGCAGATGAGTTCCCTGTGGGTCCACAAATACGCACACAGCTAAAGATTATTACTTCACTAGAGACACATATTTGTCAGAATAAAGTGCATTTCTAATAACCTACTGCCCCTGGGATGTACATTGTGAGTCAGGAGGAGGAGGCAGCACCTGGCAAGGTTTGGAGTTGATAGTCACCAACTCCATGGTGCTCCAGTCTACAAGCACCTTCTTGGCACACAGGCAGATGCTATGGACAACAACACCCATTCTGCAATCTGGGGTTGGCTTTTAACATGGGTTGAGAGACTCATCACTGACCCCAAAGCCCAGGGTGAGGGACAGCGACAAGGGGTAAAGGAAGGTGCTGAAATGAACATCTCCACATTGGAGGTCATTGGCGTGGTCTGAGTGGAGTGGGGAGCCAGATGGCACCATCAGGAGACCTGCAGAGGGTCTGGATCAAGGTGGAGGGTGGAGATTTGCCAGCAGCCTCAAAGCCTTTCCTTCTTCTCCATGTCCACAAACATGCACAGCCAAAAGTGCTTACAAATCAGGGTGGAGAGCAGCCACTTCCACACCTTATACTCCGGAGGGAGACTTGTCCGACACCCCCTTCAGCACCTCGTCTATTCTGTCATCTTCAATAACAACTGAAGAAAGGGAGAAACATGGGGTTGGGTATCAACAGGCAGAGTGTACCAAGAAAGGTGATAGTGGGAAGGAGAGATGACATGGAGAGACATGAAATGCAGAGAAATAAGATGAGGAGGAGGTGAGGGCTTGAGAAGCAAGGAAAACAACATGTGCATTCACTCCTACACTGCAGTTGGCTGGAGTCTAGCAATGCACACACTTATGGACACAATGATGCATTCACGTGGAAACAGAAACAATTGCATAGCTCGATACAAAAGATGCAGATATGTACAGCCAGGAAATTGTGCACTCACCTCTTCAAGACTAAGACCTATGCAATGAGTCCAAGACTAAAAGCTGTTTTCATACCTGATCAAAACCCTACAAACTACGTAAAAGGCATGGCTTCATGCCTCCATGGACATAGTCAATTGGTAGTGTACGCATTCTCCACCACTGTCTAGATAATCCCTACCAAATTGGATTATGCTCCAATTATTAAGATAAGAGCATTGGTTACTTTAACTCTTGATATGAATTCAATGGATAATAATGTGCAGAACCAACTTATTGTATGAACTTTACAGAAACAACTGACCTCGACTAATAAGAGGTTATCTACCTCTGAAAGATATATAAGCGGGATTACAGGTCCATCATCAAGGCTAAATTGTGATTTCATTAGCCTTCTAACTACACGCTGCTCTCTGATTCTAATCTTCCTTCTCAGGTTTGCCTTTGATGCCTAAAATAGGGCGCTAATGAATTTGGTACCTATAGGAGAAGGAACCATGCAGCCCTGCTCCTATCCCCTATAATGAAGGCTAGATGGACTCTCACGCTGCTGCGTTACTGCTTGCTAAATCCTTGGGTTCATTTAATATTTTATCAGTACTAGAACAAATAAATGGGGGGAACACATAAAAGGAGAGGCTGAAATTAAAACGAGGTCGGTCTGGCTACTGAAAGCACATTGAGATAAATGGTGCACAAACTAGTGGGCTGAATACATAATGCATCAATGTGCTCTGTACTGGACGCCGAAGGCGAATATTTGGAAATATTTTCTCCCCTAGATACTCTGTAAAGAGTTACGTTTGGTGGTGACGCCAATTTTCTTTTAGGTTACTGCATTGCTAGTGCCCCCCAGAAATGCATCATGTAATTTTCCTTGATTTCAATCCCATATACAGGATGGATATTCTGCATTAAAGACAGCCGATGAAATGTAAGTATCTATGGCAACTCCTGAGTTTCAGCTATAGCTGCATCTAAAATGGCACCATATCCATCCTTCCCCTGAGCGTATAGAGCAATGCCATTCTGCATGTCATCAGCGGCACAGATAGAAATGCCCTGCTATGTAGTAGCAGAAAGAGATCCCCTCTAATGCGTAGACAGGAGCGGTCCGCAGGGTTAATGGTCTTGCATGGGTTTGGTCACCCCCCCCAATGTAGAAGGTGAGAGCACAACTTCTTAACACTTCATTGGAAAACAAACAGCACCTCACAGACACTACTGGTAGCAGAAAGTGCCCGATCCGGCGGGCGACAACGGACACTGCGTATGTGTGCGTCTCTGTGTACAGATATACAGACCACACGTATGCACAGAGAATATAGAGATATAGAGGCGCTCTGAGATCAGTACCTTGGACAGTGTCAGCTCCAAGAGAGAAGAATGCACAACAAAACAAGGCATTATTGGTGTTAGCAGGTGCATTGTACAAAGCTCAACATGTTCATCCACCTGTCTGCATCCCACTACAGAGAAGCCCCCATGACATCCGCCCAGTGTGACCGTATGACAGCGGCATGATCGTTTCATTCTATGTCTGCGATGTGCCCCCACCCATCATGTCCTCCACATACGCATGCAATAGGGGAGCGCTACCTATGGAGACAGAGGGTACAAGCAGTGATGCGCCCCTTTATTGGGGTCCAGCATCGACCTCCTGCTAACATGCGGATTCCCAGCAGATGTATACACAGTATATGGTCTGGTGAGAAATCACACATGGCATGGAGCCACAGGTGTCTATAGTGTCCGGATGGGATCGTGTGTGCCCGGTGGGTATGCCGCATACATGACTGGCAGCCGGTGATGGGTACAGACATTATACATGGCTGCCAATATCTCCCCCCAGTCACACAGCATCACCCTCACACAGACTCCATGATGTGGGGAGGAAGAGGGTGATGATGGAGGAGACTGATGTGCTGCTGCTGCTGCCTGTGATGGTGTCTGCGCTCATCCCCTCTATGATACATGATGTCTTATGACTGGCACAGCCCCGGCCATTGAAGCCTTCTTACCTCTCTTGGCTCTGCCAATCTGCCCCAATTTCGGGGGTCTCTTCTGCTGGTTCCCCCCATAGAAGGCGCTGGTGTCCTGGAGACGGCAGCTGAAGGAGATCTGCCCCACCTCGGTGTCAGAGCCGTAGTGCCCCATCTTATCCTCGCTGTAGGGGAGAATCTCAGACATGGTGGCGGCACCGAACCTGGGGATTGCGGCGGGAGCACTGGGGATCCTGCGGCGGCGGCGGCTGCACGGGCGGGCGCACAATCCTTCTGTCTGTGGCTACGGCAGACTGCGGAGGAATACGGGCGGGCTCAGCAGCACTGGCGGGGACCCGGGGGTGTACACTGCTCCCCCAGCTCCTGAGTACACGTCTGAGGAGAATCTCACAGCTCCTACATCATAAAGGGGAGCAGTGTCCCGGTGACGTCATGTGAGGGGGTGTGTGACATCAGGAGGCGAGTGCGGAATAACAATGACACTGCAGCAAAACAAGGAATCAACTTCACAGAAACGAGCCCCAGAGAACAGGGGCGGGCGGGCGGAATCCTGGGAGGAGGGGGTCTGCCGGTGTATCCTCGGGAGAGGGGACCCCCGCAGCCTGCTGTGACATGTACATCCATGTGCTGACCGCAGTGATTCCTCCCCGCCATGTACAGGCTGAATTATCAGGATAACTGCCACAGTCTGACCCCATAATGGCCACAAACAGCTACTGAGCAAAAGTGTGAGAAAATGCTGCAAAGCGACATTTGTTTCCACATTAGAAGGGTTAATTGTTTATTAAATAGCAAAGTGAGAGAAATCTAAAGCAAATCAATGTTTGGTGCGACCCTTTAGCCCCCAAATTCTTCTCGGTCCACTTATACAATGTCAGCCATTGTGTAGGATCATAGTCCGCCAATGTGTAGGATCATAGTCGGGTGTATATATTCTACCAATCGGGGACAATGATCGTCTTATATGTAGATTGATACACACTCATTAAAGGGGTTGTTTTCCTTTTAACTGAATTTCTCCCCCGTCTGCAGTTTGCTATACAAAAAACAAAGTGTGCTGTACACACCTTCCCCAGGTCCACCAGTGAGTCTCCGCTGATGCTCCTTGTGTCTGACATTGGCTGCAGTGCTGACGTCACGCTGACAGCGTGGCAATCACTCCGCGCACAGTCTCCAGCAAGGCGTTTCCATATAGACATGTCGTCAGCAATCTGTAGCCAACCCTTTTAACTGAAACAGAAACAGCTGTGTAGGAGGCTGAAAACTAGGTGAGGAACAGCCGAACTCAAAGGTGAGGTTGTGGAGGACAGTTTCATGTCACAGGTCATGAAAGACTGAGCACAGCAGCAAGACACAACGCAGTCATGCTGCATCAGAAAGCTCTTTACCTGGCAAAGATTTCAATGCAGACTGGGGTTCCCGGGTTACTTTTACAAAATCACCAAAAAATGAGCAACGTTGAGGGCCTTAGACGCAGTGGTCAGCAAAGGAAACTTAGTGCAGCAACTGAGGCACATCATGCTTATTTCCCTTCAAATTTAGGAGATGTCCAGCAGTGCCATCAGCTCAGCACCAGCATCAAGCAATTGGAGCCAAACCTGGTCGTCACAGGAAAAATTGCATCTAAAACGCCATACCGTTGACATGGAAACCAGGTCAAATGACTCAAATATGCACAAAAGCATAGAAACTGGGGTGCAAATAATGGTAGCAGGTGCTCTAGACTGAGGGGTCAGAATGTGAAAAAATGTGTCTTCTGCATAAGGTTATTTGTTTGCTGAAAGGCTGGAGAGCAGTAAAATAATGAGTGTCTGCAGGCAACAGTGAAGCATGGTGGAGATCCTCTGCAAGTTTGGGGACTGCATTATTTCAGCAAATGGAGTTTTGTATTTGGTCAGGATTAATGGTGTCAACAATGATGAGAAATCCAGTTAGACACTTATCATCAGAGAGGCTTCTGGATCCAATTTTATTCTGCAGAATGACAATGACCCCCCAAACACAGCCAATGCCATTAACAACTATCTTCAGTGTAAAGAACAAGGAGTCCTGGAAGTAATGATATGGCCCCCACAGAGCCCTGATCTCAACATCATCAAGTCTGTCTGGGATTACATGAAGAGACTGAAGCATTTGCACAAGCCGGGATCCACAGAAGATCTGTGGATAGTTCGCCAAAATGTTTAGAACAACTTCCCTGTTAAGTTCTTTTCAAAATCTGTGTGAAAATGTACCTAGAAGCATTGATCCTATTTTAATGGTAAAAAGTGATCACGCCAAATATTGATTTCATCTACATTTCTCTTTCATTCATTCACTATTGATTTTGTTTATTGATAAAAATAAATTATTAACGCTTCTACTTTTTTTTAATCATTCAAATTATGCAGATTTTTTTTCCACACCTGCCTAAGACTTTTGCACAGTGCTGTATTTATGGCAAATGACAGGGCCTCTTTAAAGGGTATCCACCAGATACAATAAAGGTAAGGTAATATATACATCCGGATCCACCACCCAGTTTTCCTAAGCACTTACTAAAGGCTGGAAATGTAGTGTTGGCGATATAAAGTGTGTACCACATTGCACAAAAGCCCACTTGGAAAGCAAAGATACTAAGAGGGTCCCTGCTCTTCATATCTGGTATGAATCCTTTCACTTTAGAATGAATCCACAGAATATTACCAGACCCTTCAATCATCTTGTTGGTTATGGCAGGGTTCCCCAACTCCAGTCCTCAAGGCCCACCAACAGGTCATGTTTTCAGGATTTCCTTAGTATTGCCCAGGTGATAATTGCATCTCCTGTTTGTACAATACAAAGGAAATCCTGAAAACATGACCTGTTGGTGGGCCTTGAGGACTGGAGTTGGGGAACCCTGGGTTACGGCCCCTCTGAGAAAGTAAGCACAAGCTGTCTGCTTATAAGATGCTAGATTATGACAATATTGGGTTGGCACTTTGAGTATAGTTTTAAGTAACGCGTTTAGCACTTATGTATTAAGGTGTCTGGTAGATGCCTGTCCAGGAAAATACAGTGTCTTGAAAAAAATATTCATACCACGTGAACTTTTCCATATTTTTTAACGTTACACCCACAAACATACATTTTTTTCATTGGGATTTTATGTGATTCATCAACTGAAAGTAGCAAGTATTTGTGAAGTGTAAAGGAAATGATACATGGTTATCTAATTATTGTAAAAATAATGTATAAAATATGAATATGAAAATGGTAATGTGCATTTGTAGTCAGTCCCCCTGAATCAATACTTGGTAGGACCACCTTTTGCTGCAGTTACTGCTGCAAGTCTTTTGGGGTAAGTCTCTATCAGCTTTGCACATCTAGAGACTGAATTTTTGGCCCATTCTTCTTTGCTCTGTCTCAGAGATTGGATGGAGAGCGTCTGTGAACAGCAATTTTCAGTCTTGCCACATAGTCTCGATGGGATTTAGGTCTGGAGTTTGACTCGGCCATTCACACATATGAATATGCTTTAATCTAAGCCTTTCCATTGTAACTCAGGCAGTATGTTTAGAGTCGTTGTCCTCTAACAGGCTATCCTTCAGGATTGTCCTGTATTTAACTCCATCAAGCTTTCCGTTAACTCTGACCAGCTTCCCTGTCCCTACTGAAGAAAAGCATTGCCATAGCATAAAGAAGCCACAACAATATTTGACGACGGGGATCGTGTTTTCATGATGTGCTGTGCTAGATTTCCACCACCCGTAGCATTTTGCATTTAGCTGAAAAAGCTCTACTTTGGTCTCATCTGTCCAGAGCACCTTCTTCTACATGCTAGCTGTGTCCTCTACATGGCTTTTTGCAAACAGAACTTCTTATGTGGCTTGCTTTAAAAAAATAGCTTTCTTCTTGCCACTCTTCCATAAAGGCCGAGTATATGACTAATAGTTACCCTGTGGACAGAGTCTCCCACCTGAGCTGTGGATATCTGCAGCTCCTCTAGAGTGACCAAAGGCCTCTTGGCTGCTTCTCTAATTAGTGCACTCCTTGCTTAGGATGTCAGTTCAGATGAACGACCATGTCTTGGTAGGTTTGCAGTCGTACAATACCCCTTCCATTTTTGGGTGATGGATTGAACAGTGCTCTGGTGAGATGGTCAGCGCTTGGGCTATGTTTTTTATATCATAACTCTGCCATACTCTTTTCCCCAACTTTATCACTAACATGTCTGGTGTGAACCTTGGTTTTCGTGATGCTGCTTGACCCCTAATTCTCTCAAACAAATCTCTAAGTCCTTCACAGAACAGGTGTAGTTATGATGAGAATATATTACAAATAGGTAGACTCAATTTACTAATGATGTTGTCATGGAAATATATATGTATTCCATATATTCAAAGTATATTCACATATATGTATTCACAGTTCACAGTTAGATAGATCTCACTTGCTAAAAAACCCTGTGCTCACATATTTCTAGGCCAGCTATAATCAGTCGTTTTAAAGAAATCTGGCCTTCATAAGGCCTTCGTAAAGGAACAAATGCATGAAGTACAAAAAGTCCTATTAGATATCTGTTGTTTACATTATAGTTATGCAAGACAACTAGGTCACAAGAATATAAAACAATAATTCTGCAACTTCAGCTCTTTTATCATGATTATCATAATTATCATATTTAAACTAGAACAGCCAATAATCTAGCAGCTTTTAATTGTATGTTAATTGACTAACCAGCCCCTTTTTGTAAACGTATAAAACCTTGAATGAATAATAAATGTATGTCTTTGACGAACTGTTATACTGACACTTGCGTTGTGGACAGTTTTCATTTCGTTCTGAGCGCTCAAAGAAGACATTATATAGAGATTTGGACATGGCAAGCAGCAAACACTGAAGGATATTTTTATCCTAATTAAATTTCCATATCAATGTGACTTCTGGAGGCAATTGGTCACTCAAGATTTTATTTAGGGTTATCAGACTACAGGGGGCTGAGTACAAATGCATGTCACAATTTTCAGATTTATATTTTAAAATAATTAGAAAACCATATATCATATTGTTACGCTTTACAAATACTTGTTACTTCGAGTTGGTATATCACAAAAAATCCCAATAAAATACATTTAAGTTTGAGGGTCTAATGTGAAAAAAATGTGGAAAAGTTCATGAATTATGAATAATTATTCAAAGCATTTTAACAATAGCGGGTGCAGTGAAACCAACAAAAATTTCGTCCACAACTGCCAGGAAAATTCTTCGGGATGGAAAGAAAAACCCACAAATAACATCAGCTGAAATACTGGACTCTCTGAAAACTAGTGGTGTGGCTGTTTGAAGATGCACAATATAGAGGCACATGAAGAAAAAGGGTCTGCATGGTGAGTTGCCAGAATAAAGCCATTACTGTGCAAATACCACAAAGTATCTCGCCTACAATACGCAAATCAGCACAAAGATGAGCCTCAAAACTTCTGGAATAAGGTAATTTGGAGTGATGAGACTAAAATTTAACTTTTTGGCCACAACAATAAACGTTACATTTGGAGAAAGGTCGACAAGCCCTATGATGAAAGGAACACCATTCCTACTGTAAAGCACAGAGGTGGATTGCTGATGTTTTGGGGATGTGTGAACTACAAAGGCACAGGAAACTTGGTCAAAGTTGAAGGAAAGATGAATGCATCACATTATCAACAAATACTGGAGGCTGCCTGGAAGCTGCACATGGGACGTACTTGGACGTTCCAACATGACAACGATCCAAAACACAAGGGCAAGTCGACCAGTCATTGGCTACAGCAGAACAAAGTGAAAGCTCTGGAGTGGACATCTCAGTCTCCTGACCTCAATATCAATGAGCCACTCTGGGGAGATCTCAAGTGCGCAGTTCATGCTAGACAGCAAAGGAATTTACAGGAACTGGAGGCTTTTTGCCAAAAAGAGTGGACAGCTTTACCATCTGAGAAAGTAAAGACACTCATCCACAACTACCACAAAAGACTTCAAGCTGTTATTGATAGTAACATAGTTATTAAGGTTGAAGGAAAACTTTAAGTCCAT